>RJWT010001718.1:0-45736 GCA_004365215.1 Cuniculus paca
GTGCCACTCCCGATCTCTTCTGTGTTTATCTCTCCTGGACTTGCACTGTTTGGGTTGGATGCCAGAGATTGCCTTTTCTTTTTTGTCTTGACATATTCCTTGGTTCTTCCATTCGCATGGGTAGTGTGGTCCCAGGTACTGCTGGTGTTGGCTACAATTTCTCTGAAGTGAGACTGTTTGGTTTTTCTAGCCAGTGCTGGCTACAGGTATCTGATGGTGAGTGCCCATGCTTCTGGTCAGAGCAGGGTACCCAGTCCACAAGGGCCCTTGGAGTTTGCATGCGAGTGGAGCCAGTCAGGGCCTGCAGACCTAAGTTGGTTAGGAACCCATGGCAATGTTCTATGGAATGCACACGGGAGTGGGACTCAGTCCAAGCAACTTCTGTGGGTCCACACCCAACCTGGAGCTGCTGGAAGAAGCCTGCAACAGTTCTGGCCCTGGGCTTGTCCTGCCTGACTCCAAAATGGCTCCTAGCCAATCGATCTTTCTGGTGGGAGGACTGAGTCCTCTGCACTCACCTCTAGCCAGTGCAGACCTCCGCATCTGCCGCTCTCCTCCCTGGCTGTGCCTCTCTGCAGAGATCTCTGGGGTTGCCACCACCACCACCACCATGACCGTGTGTCCCCAGACTTCAACAGCTCCTCCCTCAGGGTCAGTCCAGCTCCAGGCTAAAGTGCTGCCAGCTACCACCTTGTTCTTCATTTTAGTTTTTCTTTTTACTCTCTCTGTGGGCTTCAATTCACATTTTAGATTCTTCCTGGGTCCAGCAAATCTACTTCCTTCCTTCTTGTCCTCCCCATGATGCTATATTTCAGCATCTGAACTGTTTCTCTCAGAGAGTCTGTTTACTCTGCTGCTTACTGTTCTGCCATTTTCCTGGAAGTGAAAAAATTCCATTTATAAGACACATCAAACCTTGAAATCTGCTTTTCTCATTTTTGTCTCTCTGTCTCTGTATTTATCTATGTACCCATTTGTCTATCTATCTATTCATTCTTCCTAATTTTTTTCCCCTAAAAATCTACTAAATTCTTCAAATTTCACTTCCTATTATTCTTAAACCAAAGGATGTTTCTTCCCAATCTCTTCTGTTGCTTCATGATGTACTCTGGACTCTTTCTAATAGAAACTATGTAACAATTTTTTTTTTGAGATAGGGTCTTACTGTGTACTGCAGGCTGGCCTTGAACTTGTTTTGTATCCCATGCTGGCCTCAAACTCATGGTGATCCTCCTGCCTCAGCCTCCTGAGCTCTGGGATTACAGGCCTGCACCACCTGCCTGGCTCTTTCTGATAGAAATTAAGGCTACAGTCTTCTACTTCCCTCAATCCTTCCCACAGTTCCTACCTCTTTTAGCATCACAAAAAGTTAAGAATTAGGCATATTTACAGCAATGCCCTTGGAAAGGAGGAAAGACATTAAAGAGGAAAAATACATTTACTTCGAATTTAACACTTTTCTTAACTTAAGAACTTCTTTCTTAACTACCAAAATCTCTTGAATGTCTTTCACACTTAATTTTTTCTTTGCTGCTGCTGTGACAATTGTATACTGAGGTTAGGAGACTTAGATTTCTCCCTAAGTAAACACACAAGGCTGCTACAGTTTCATGTGTGCTGGTAGAAGACAGAAGATCTGTGGGTCAAAGACAAAGGACAATTTATTGCTCGCAGCAGATGAAGCTGCTGAATGTTGACACTGTTTTGCTGCTCTTCCAAGCCCTATTTCCCACTTGATAATGCAAAAAGAACTTGAAGACCCCTACACTCATGATGAGTTGTGTTACAGGAGAGATACTCTGACCTTCCAGAACTGAAGTCTTATCATGGCCAATAAGCCAACTCAGCTGAGGACAAAGCCTTTCCTTTGTCCTGGAGGGACACACCATGTTTTACCTCCCAAGGTTGTTCGGTATACAGTCCCAAGATCTTTGGAGAAAGAATCTGGAGCAGGAGGGGGTCTGTCTCATTCATGTGACAAGCAAACCCAAGAGTCTTGCCGTGGTTTCAATCTAAATGCCTCACCAAAGTGTTATGTGTTTGGAAAGTGACTAGATCATAGGGCCCATATTCATCAGTGGGTTCATTCCTTCAGCTGAATCTGTTGCTAGGCTGTGGGGCCTTTTTGGAAGAGGTGGATCACCAGGGGCTAGCCTGGGAGGGTGTACTCCTCTCCCTGGCTCCTCCCTCCCCTCTCCGCCTTCCAGCCCCCATGGGTTGAGCAGATTCCTCTGCTAGGCCCTTTCACTAGGCTGTTTCCACCATGGAGTCTGCTAACCATACACTGAATCCACTGAAACTGTGAGTCAAAACAAGTTTCTCTTCCTTTAAGCTGTGGATGTGGAGTATTTTGTCCCAGCAGTAGGAAGGCTGACTGATACAAAGCCCATGCAGAATTTTCTCCCCTCCCTTCCTCTGCAGGGTCAGCATTTATTGTTGGAATGCTATGATATCTGCCCAACTGCCCAAGTGGCTATTGGTCTTATTCTCTTCCAACTCATCCTCCATCTGCTGCAAGTTGCACCCTTCATAATGCACCTACCATTTTTTAATAATTATTCAATGATTCCTCATTTCCTGTAAGATAATCTCCTTCATACACTGCATAGAACACTTTTTGATTTGGCTTTTGTCTGACTTTTTAGTGTTCTCTGCCACCCTTTGCAGAAAATGTTTGGCATTTAAAAATGATTATAAACTTTGTAGCTACCTCTGTGTGGAAAGCAATTCAGGGGCTAATGAGTCTGTGATAGTTTTTGTAAACTACTTTATAAATTTATAAACTATTCTTGATGAAGTGCATCTCAAACTCTGTACTGTGTATGTGTGAATGTGTGTGTGTGTTTTATGTGTATATGTTAATGACAGGCAAGGGAAATTTAGAGAGAATTCTTCTGTAAGCCCAACAAATGGAAGCATATGCTCTATTTATTTACATTTTTTTCTGCAAGTACCTAAGCCTTAGACAAATGTCAGATTTTTTTTGTCATTAGCCTTGTGGGAATTCCTGCAAATAAATAAACAGTTTGAAGAAGGAAACCCTCTCAGGGAGTGGAGACTACGAGGCAGTGCTGTGACTGGGGGTTGAGTAGGGGAAACAGTAGACTTGCCTTATATCTCGAATCCCTTGCATGCATACTGGATGCTGGGAATGGTCTTGGAGCACTGCTTCCTGTCATGTGCCCCTAGAACAGAAGCCCACACTAGGAAGGGGATAATAAAGCAACATTTCTCAGGACCATTTTGAATATTAGAATTCGTACAGCTTTCATAATGACTTGAAATGTACTCGATTTATAAAAGATCGCAGTATTTCCTACCTGTTCTTCCAGAAGAAATCCAGGCCTCCTCTCCACTACTCCTAACTATGCTGTGTCCTCCTGGTCCCCGGTCACAGACTTTGAGGGTTCCTCGCTGTTGCTCCGTCCTGGGTGGGTAACGTTGGTGAGTCACTACCTGAGCCTCAGCTTTCTATCCATCAAATGGCAATAACAGTACAACGAGAATGTTGTGAGGATTGTAGTAAAATAAACAGTGTCTATGGGAGAGTATTTTAAGCTATAAAATGCTGTAAAAAAAGAACTAAGAATTTGTATTCTTTGGCTCCTGAAAGTCAAACAGTCTCTCCTGTGCTAGTCTGGTTTGGCCTCTAACTCTAGCAGATTTACACACACACAGCAAAAACTATGGGCATTTATGAATTTCAAAAAAAATCAGCTGTAGAAATATGTTGGTCAAAGGGTGTAGTCTTTCAGTTCAAAGTGGATCTGAGATGTATGGTACAGCACGGTGACTGTCGTTAATAAGAATTCATTGTACACTTGGAAATTGCTGATTGGACGGCTTCCAGGTCCTGGATGGATTAAAAACATTTACATTTCGTAATCATTTTGATTTTGGGGCAGCCCTAGAAGTTGCATGGTCTCGGATCTGGTGAAGAAGGGGAATGAGGACACACTGTAATGTTTTCATTTGACAGAAATTGCCATACGCTCTTTGAATTGACTGAGGATATCGAGGCAGTGTCACTGAAGATATGCATGAGAAAGGACTTCCAGAACTGCTTCAAGAAGTGGCAAGAACACTAGGGAAAGTGTGTTCAAAGTTCAGGGGAGTATTTTGAGGGAAATTTATGGACAATGTGTCCTTTAACTCTAATATATTTTAAATTTTTTATTTAACTATTAATAGTAGTTTATGACCTTACTTTGTATATCACAGCATCAAATTGTATACCGTACATACGTACATCTCTTAATTTTTTCAGTTAAAATGGTACAAATTCAGTTAAAATAAAATTTGAAAACTAGACACAAGTAATTGAAAAAAAAAACTACGGGTATCATCTGTTCTAGTTGCCTTGGGAAATTGTGAATTTGAGCAGGTCACTGTTCAGACTCGTCTCTTCAGCCCTTGCAAAACTACAGCACTGCCCCCCCCCAAGCTTCCTCGTCTTTTCATTCCTCAAGCCCAGCACATCATGCGAGAGGACAGATTCTCAGCAAATATTTATTTACAAAAATGAATGGGCCTCACTCAGCTTCTTCATTTTGAAAGAATAACAGTGGGCCATATTAGAGTTCTTCTAAGCAAGACTTGAGACTGATGGATGAGTCATGAAATAAACTTTAAGGGCCAGAGCTAGCATGTGAGAAAAGCAACAGAAGGGAAGAGAGTGAAAAATTTAAGTTTGCTCTGCGTCGTAGATAGTGCTTTGTGAAACTATAGTTTCAGTTGTGGGATGTGTGTGTGTGTATTTTCATGTAGAACATACAGGTGTCAAAATATTTTTTTAGCTGTTAATTGTGGACAAAAATGTGTGAAAAACACTGGACTAGTCCTCCCATCCTTATGGTGACAATGCTGCTGTTGTCACTGTCATCATTCCTTACGTTTGCTTTACTCTGTTTCACAAAAACTGTTTTTGCCCATTCCTTCTGATGGTCCTTATTGGAATTTAGGATGCACAGTGCACTAGTTAGGATTTTCCAGAGGACCAGACTTGATAGAAAATACATGTATAATCATACCAGGAGTTTTACTTGGTAGGCTGACAGGATCAGAGGTGGTGGCAGTGTATAGAATGGCCTTCTTCATGCTGAGAGTCAGAGGACCCAGTATCTGCTTAGTCCAGGAAGATGCAAGAGACAGAATAAGAAGGGTCAAGAATGCAGCACCAGCCCAAGGCTGACGGCCTGAAGCTCCCAGGAGAAGCACGGGTGCAAATCTGCATTAGAAAGATGGAGAAACTAGAGACCCGGAGACAGGTGTCCAAAGGTGATGGCAGCAAAGGGCACACTTGCCAGGAATTCTGGAGCTTTTCAAGATGGGCATGCTTCCTTCTTCTTTCCCCTCTTATTCCATCCATATTGCAACCAACCCACATTTGGGGTGGGTCTTCTCTCCTCATTTGCTGGCTTCTAAGCAATTGTCTCCAGACATGCCCAGGACTATGCTTTACAAACCTGCTAGTCACTTCTTAATCTATTCAAGTTGGACATATCATGGTTAACAGTTACAATCATGGCTGTGTATTATTTCCAATCTTTGCTGTCCTTGGAGAAACAAATAAAGCCTGGGACTGAAGGCTAGACTCCCGATGCTCTAAAGAGAAACAGAGCTGGAGTCTGTTCTCTGGGTAGAAGGTGTTGTGGGAGCCAGGACTCCTGGTGTAGCAAGGCCCACATGGAGGAGGGAGATGCTGAGGGAACCCTGGGAGAACGCTGGCTTCTTAGTGGAATGCTGCCTTACACTGCGTGCTCTGACCTCCTTTCCAGGCACCACTAACCTCCAGATAAGATCTCTGCAAGGCCAGCAGCTTCTTGCTGTGACAGGGCTTCTTGTGGAGTCTGGCACAGTGGCCAATGGCTGCATCAAGTTGTCACCACAGCCCAGACAGACCCAGAATGTGCAGACGAGGTGGCAGTGAGCTTCTGGTTGTATATGTATAAAAGCGACTGAAGGTCAGCGATGCTTCATAAGGAGCCAAGTAACTGACCAGAGACCCTCAGTAAGCTTGGAACTAGATGAGATGGAAAAGATAAGACCACCCAATTCTGTTTCTTTGTTGTTGTTGTTTAACTAATTTGGCTGTGTGTCCTCTGGCCAAGAGAGTGTTATGTTGAGGCTCAGATGTGGTATTCTCTAGAGCGATAAATGAGTGGGCTGAAACTGGGCCATGTATGAGTGGCCAGGAGACAGTCAACAAGAAAGCCACAGACTGCCTCGGACAGGAAAACTCTCTCTTTCTCTTGCAGTATGGGAAATAGCAGAGCTGCTTACACATGCACAGTAGGAAAGCATTTTCTGTTAGTACCTGGAGCAGGCGTGATTCATGCTATGCCTCCCACCGCTGTACCTCAGGGGTGAGCAGGCGGAAGTCGCCAGGCCTCAGGTAAATGTGCAGGTGTCTTTGTGGGTGTCAGATGGAAAACAGCAGGCACTCTCGAGTTTCATCATTACAAAGAGCTGCACTGTGGCTACTGGGGAAGCGTCAGAACCCTAAACATCAAAACAAAACAAAAATAGCTAAGCAATCTCAGATGGAGATTGAGTGGGCTCTTCATGAGGCCTGTCAGTCCTGGAGGGAGGAAATGTCCATTCTTAGGCAGACTGGGTGAAGCACAGGTCATCAGGGGACAATCAGAGTGCTAGATGCCATGCAGTATCTGGTGGCAAAAAAAACTACAGACACTGAGCAGATCCCACAAACCTCTACTGTCCCGCAGTGATTCTCAATTTGGGGTCATGGAGGGGAATAAGTGTCAGAACTTTCGAGAAGACTTTTAAGTGACTTCTACCTTCTCACCCTGGCAGATTTTAATGGTCCCCCCTGCATCCTGTTATACCTTCTCTTCTTCCTGCCCCACCCTCTTTATCTCAAGGAGAAGGAAATTCAAACATGTAAAAGAACTATTATGAAAGGATCTGCATTGTATTCGTAACAAGATGGTGGCATGCACAAGTCCAGCAAACCAGGGGCTTTGGCAGTGTACACATTGTTTTGTATCGTTACTCAGAGATCTGCACGGAGTTCTTTCTTCCATGGACCCAGTAATTCCCAACAATCCCCATCAGGTAGAAGGACCTAAACTGACGACTGTAGCTCCGTCTCTTGTCTTCAGGTGAAGCAGCCCTGTGCCCACAGAGCCACACCACACCCGCGAGTGGCCAGCTCTCCTGGAGGTGTTCTCTGCACTACAAAAATACCTTTGTAACCCACCCCTGAGTTCTGTTCCCATGTAATGGGAAATTATTTCTGCCCAGCCCAGGCAGCTTGCTACACTCAATAAGTCACTGCATTAACAGTGGCCTCTTTATGAAATGCCTTGTTCCTCCATTTATGAGTATGTAACTTGATATAGCTTTCTGGTGCATTCTTTGTCTCTAGGTGAATAGCTCGCAGGGTGTAGGGTGGTTATAAGCTCTTTCTGCATCCTCCTTTGTAATAGTCCCCAACCTGTGAGTCTTGGCAGGAGCTGATTCAATTATTTTTGTTGGAGAGGTTTAAAAATGCCCATTATACAGGTGAAGAAACTGAGACTCAAAGAGGCTGAGCTATATGTTCAAAGGCTTTGAACTGAGGCCCACTGCCTCCCAGAATTCCCTGTGGTGCTTACACTGTCAGCCTCATGAGGTTGTGAATGAGATCGCGGCTGTAACTTCACAATCTAGCGTGGAAGCTGCAGTTCAGTAATGAATGAATGACTGAGTGATGAATAACTGAATGATGAATGACTGAGAGAGGCCAGTTGCAGGGTTCAAATTCTCTGGCACCCAGCCCAGCGTCTGGCATGGAGCAGTGCTCCGTGGATATTTGCTATGAGGATTGGTGAATGGTTGAATGAGCAGGTGCCTCTGTGAGAGTCCAGCATGGGAGCTGGAGAGTCTGCTCATTTATCTGAGATCATCTCCAGGCTCTGAGAACAAGACTGTCTTTGTCCCATTGCTGACTCTTGCTGTCATTCTAGTGGGGACCTTGCCCATGACACTGGATCTTGGAGAAGAAGGAACACACACCTATCAGAACGCCCTTCCTCTACAGAAAACAGACCCAGGACAGGCCTGCAGCCTCCAGGTCTCTATCTTTCCTTCTCCCTGGGGCTGTATATGGGAATCTATGACCTTGAGGCCAGCAATAATAAAGTCCCCTGGCCTGCCTCTCAGAAGCGCCTCTCCACACCCCGGTCCTGGAGGCTCGAGTCTTATTTATAGCCGGCCTGCCTTAGAGCTTTGCAAACCCCGGAGCCTCCCTGTTCTGCTTGGAGCCTTCAGAGGACTGTTAATGCTTGATCTCCTGTCCAAATTAATCAGTGTCCCTGTGCATTCAAAATGTCATTCCTGCTTGCTTCTGCATGACTACAATGCTCTCCTTGCTGTGGCGCGGACACTTCCATGCCCCAGGAATGAGAAAAGATGCACTCTTAGTTTGTCTCATCTGTTCTTCCTGTCTCCAGAGCAAACTCACTTTGTCCACAGGACAGAAGCCACCACACCCTGGATCTGCTCCCTCTGATGAGGGTTTGGCTCTGACTCTCCTACTTTCTGGCCAGTAGATGACTCAGTTTCCTTGACTGTAAAATGAGGACCCCAAGACCTGTCCTGCCTGCCAGGCTTGATGTCGGTTTTGGCT
The DNA here is from genome assembly GCA_004365215.1 of Cuniculus paca. NCBI lineage: Eukaryota > Metazoa > Chordata > Mammalia > Rodentia > Cuniculidae > Cuniculus > Cuniculus paca. The sequence goes on from RJWT010001718.1 coordinate 8,633, forward strand.
TGAACGAGTGCTGCTTCCAGGACACAGTCTAAAAGTGGCTTGGGTGTTTAAACAGGCTTTTCTTGTCATTTCCCATTTTCTTCTGAAAGCACAGTCCAGGTTAGGAAACCAATAAAAAGCAGGAAACAAAACAAGTAATTAATTGAAGGACAATGTGCACAATAATCCCCCGCAGCCAAACTTTTTAATAAATCATCCCAGAAAAGGCCCTTCAATCGATTGCTCTTTGCATCTCTGCAGGAGACCTACTATGTGCTGAACACATCAGCCTCTTTGTGCACCAGCTGTTGCTCAGCCCTCTGAGCAGTGGCCAAGTAGCAAATGATCTTGTTGTACAATGAGAGAAGAGGTTCCTGGAGACGCCAGTGAGATCCCTGGAGCTTATGCTTTTGATACACATGGTGGAGGACGCAACCCTTCTCCCTGGTGGCAAAAGCATGGCTTTCATCTCTGCCTCATTCATCTTTCTAGAAACGGTCATTAAAACACATGGTCGGGTGTCGTAAAAGCCATCAGTCCTTGTACCCAAAAGATTCGAGATATAAAACTACTGTACCTACCAAGCAGTGTTTCAGAATGGGATTAATGAGTTGTGTGATTTATTGTGCTGCATACAAGGGAGCACTTTTGTTCATTTTCAAAAGAGTAGGTACTCAGTGTGTTGCTTATGTGTAAGCCTGTGAGTTGGTACAATTCATATTAAAGTACTATAAATTACTTGAAAAATGTTAAATATGATATTACAATTAATATGAGTGAGCTCTCATGATGTGCCTGTGATAAACATCACATTTGGTCATCTCAGTCTTTCCAGACTGATATTCTATTTTATGATGTTTTGATTTGTTTTCACTTTTATCACAAATATTTTCAAGCATACAGGCAACTAGAAAGGGTATAATAAATACCGTCATCCAGATTAGCAGTCATAATCAATTTTCCATGGTTAGTTTCTTTTTTCTCTGCTGTTACAGTTTATATCTTGAATATCCCCCAAAGGCACATGGGTCAAGAGCTTGGTTTCCACATTGTGCTGTTGGGAGTTGGTGGATCTTTTAGGAGGTGGGTCCTAGTGGGAAGTCCTCAGGTCATTATCTGCATGTGCTGGAAGGGGATTGTGGGAGCCTGGCCACTTCTTCTCTTTTGCTTCCAGGTCATGAGGTCAGCAGTCTTGCTCCACCATACACACCTGCCATGATGTGTTTCCTCACCATAGCCCTGAAGCAAAGGGGTCAACTAATCATGAGCTAGAGCCACCAAAACTGTGATCTAAAATGTCATTTTATGAGTTCATTATCTCAGAAATTTCTCACTGTAGATAGGAAGCTGAATAACACACCTGCTTAGAGTATAGTCATCATGAGATTTCACTCCTAAATGTTCTAGTATGAATAAAGGAATTTTTCAATGCAATTATAGTGGCATTATGACAAAATGACAGATAAGACATGGTAAGATAGGGTGTCATGTTTAGAGATGGATCAAATTCTAGACCAGTGGACCATACTTAGGCCCTGGAGGAGTGGGTTATTTTTAGACTTACCACACTATGTGTTGAATTGAAGAACTTAAAATTTAGAGGTTAAATTTCCCAAGGGTCAGTTTGGGAGGGACTAGAGATGGTGTTCAGAAAGAGTAGGAGTGGATTGTCACTTCCAAGTGGCATCTGCTGATGGTGCTTTGCATTCTCATCCAATTCCATATACTCCTCAAAGCACAGAGAACTTTTAGGTCCTCTGTACCTATGGGACTCTGGGTAGCAGAGTTAGATGATCTTTTTCAAATTTGAAATTCTTTTTAGGAATACAGTTTATCTTAAGGTACATGAATTCCTTAAGCTATCCCAGCACTTCAAAAAGCTCAAGCAATAGTATCATAAGTTTGAGCTCAGACTGGGCAGCTTAGAACTTAGTGAGACCTTGTCTCAAAATAAAAATAAAATAAAATAAAATAAAATAAAATAAAATAAAATAAAGGGATAAAATGGCCATGAAGGCCGAGTGTTCAATCCCCAGTGCTGAGGTGGGGAGGAGGGGGGAGGAAAAATTCTGCTGTGTAATCTCTCCATGTGCGATTTAATATACACTCACCAAGTTGTGGAACGAGTCAGACCTAAGAGGCAGGATGTCTTTATGAGGTTGGAGCCCTACAAAGCAGGGCGTGTTCAGGAACCTCGATCCATGCAGCTGTCCGAAGAGGCTCAGTGCTTGTGAATTGGCTACTGGTTGTTCTCAGTCCACGTGGCAGAGAAGTCAATTCACTGAGCATTCATTGCACACCTACTGTGTGCTGGACCACAGGGGAGTCTTCGAAAATGAAAAAGGGAGGTTCCTGGATTCTGGAGAAGGTGGATGTGTGGCTAACTAATTATCCTCATTATGTTATGAGGATCTTTAGTGTTCATGACATCACTTCCGCATTCCCTGGTGATCCATTATAATTCATTCATTTACCTGTATTCCTTGAGAGTTGTTGAACAAGATAGCCTGAAGATAGACTCTGTGAATCTTACCTTCTGACGTGGAGTCATCATGGCCCTTTTACACAGAACTTATGTTTTCTCAGTGGGTATACTTCACAATACTTTTGTGTACATACTTAATTTGGGGTGATATTCCAGGGAATAGAGAAGGCAATTCTAATTTTATAAGAGAGAAAGTTAAGATTCCAAGAAATTACAAGACTTGTGGATAAAGCAACAGACCTGACATTTCAAGGCATTGTTATTTCTCCACCACAGGAGCACACATTGTTGAACTACCCTGCTGTATTTACAAGGCTCTGCTCTAGTGAAACAAAGAGGAATGCTCTTGTATGCATAGATATTGTCTTTGCTTTTATTTCTGTACCCTCAATGCCCAGAAGGACATTCAGTGCTCCAAGATAGTTTTAGATTGAAGAAACTGAAGAAGTCAGCACTGTTACTCTTCAAATAAATTCTACCATTCATTGCTCAGAGTGGTTGGTAGAAGACCAGGTAGGAGTCAATAAGCATAAATCTCTGGGCCTGGGAAAAGAGTAGTTTGGAAGGTCAAAGTGCTAATCCTCCAACTAAGTGGAGTTGTGAGCCCAGTGATTGTGTCTTGCAAATCTTGTCTTTCAGACTTGCAGGTAATAAACTTTCAGTGAGCACCCACTCCGCAATCCCTGGTTTCAAGTTTCCTCTCCTATATCCACGCAACTGCCTGCAGAATGGAAGCACTTGATGGTAGAGATGAGAAAATGACACTCAGAGACTCAAGTTAGCCTGTTGAAGATGAATGCCTAATGAGAGCCAGAGTTGGGATTCAGACTCAGGCATACCCCAGTTCTAAGTCACCATCTTCTTGCTCTGTTGCCATGAAATCCAGATACACTTGAAAAGAGGAGGCCTCATCAGTATTAAAGAAATAAATGCACAGGTGGGTGATGGGAAAATCCCAACATGCCTGAGTGGCTGATGTTCAGACTCTTGGTGTGAGTGGAGGAATCCAAGGCAACTCTCCAGTTCAGCGATGTTTTCGTTAACAAAGAGCAATTTTACTACAACACTTGGAAGGGCCTTCCTCAGAGACAGCCCAATTATAGGGGCACCACATTTGAAATGCAAGAATGCTTGATTTGTGCTTTTTTAAACAGTAAAAGCAGCTTTGAAACATATTAAATTTTTATGAGGTGTGTTGCTGACTAAAATTTTTTTTGAGCAAATAATCATACAAAAAGAGTAGACCACATACTTAAAATTAAAACCTCCAAATAAGAAAAATATTTATTAAATAAACTCACACCAAGCCACAGTGACCTTTCAAATAGGCTTTCTCCCTGAAATAGTAAGCTAATTCAACTCTCAGAATAATTTCAATCAACAAGTGGATGGGTCATTATTAGAGGACAAGAACATGGGAGAAGTTGGTCCATTACGTAGTGAGACAATGTTGGCCAAGAGTGAGGCTATCTGCTGATTCTGCTCCTGTCACTAATTGTGTGACCTTAAGGAAGTCATATAACCTCTCTGGGCTACAGTTTCCCATCTTTAAAGTACAAATGGTGGAATATCCCCCTTGTTGCTTCTTAGGATCACTAGGAAAATCAATTGACTAATGGATGTAAAGCACTTTGAGAGGTGTAAGGTATTTATGACGTGAACAGTGCTAATTTTCCTAGCAATATTAATAAGCAGACTTATTTACAATGCCCAAGAGATAGAGACTCTTATTCTTAGAAACTTATTCTCTTGTCTTTTCCAAGTAGTCTGTTCCCAAGATGTTTCAAGTTTTCACTCCAGAATACACACTTGTTTTTGTGGTCTCTGTCACAAATCTTGTCTATCCCTGTGGACCTATTTTCCAGACTTCTAAAAATTCTCCCTGTCTCTAGTTCCTTTTGTCCCAGGCTGCCCTGTTTATCTGCATATTATTCATCAGTTCAGAATACTCCATCGCCTTCCCACTGACTATCATGGGCAACCCCGCCACTAGGTGAACCTCCAAGTTGATCTCCTTAGATCTCCACTATTCCGTCTAACTTGGCTCCAACTGGGTGGACTTCTTATTTACCTTCTGCAAACCCACTATGTTCTCCCATTGCTATGGTCAAAATGTTTATGTCTTCCATAAATTCTTAGGTTGAATCCTACCCTCCCGGTGGAAGTATTAAGAAGGAGGGTCCTTGGAGAAGTGATTAGGTCACGATTGTGGCAATGTCATGAATGCTATTAGTGCCCTTAAAAAAGGATCCCAGAGCACTGCCTTACCCTTTCAGTGTGAGGACTCTGCCAGAAGGTGCCATCTATGAACTCTATTGAAAACCGCAGACAATACACTTCTGTTGTTTAGAAGCCACACACGTGATGGCGTTTTCTACGGTCATCCAAATGGACAGATACACATCTTCCAGTCTTTGCATTGGCCGCTGTTTTCTCTGGGGTGCTCTTCCTTCTTCCAAATGTCCACCTCAGCTGTGAGGCTCAACTTGAGGCTGTGTTTTCAACATAACTGTTTTCTTTCCATTTTTTTGTGACTCTGAACATCTCTGATTTGACATATTTTCCAGGAGGAACTTTGCTTATCAGAGGCCAGGCAATTGGATTGTTCCTCAGAGTTCCTCTTTATTGATTCTGTGCAGGGAATTGAACCCAGGTCCTCGCACATGCTAGAGAAGTGCTCTGCCACTGAGCCGCATCCACCATGCTCAAACTTACATTGTATGGCCCTTCTTCTAAATCGTCTACATTGTTTATTGTAAGAAATATATTGAAGCTCAAAATGCACACACACACACACACACACACACACACACGCACTCTGATATAACGATATGCATTAGATTAATTAGTGTTAACTTCCCATTATTTTTTGAAATTCTATGCCATTTCTATACTTTTTCCTGTTTTGCTGATTAAAATTAAAAAAATAAAAAAATATAATCAAAGCCTTCACACTTATTATGGACAATGAAAGGGTGTTATCTTTTAGTTTAATAAAGAATGAATGTCTCAAAAAATTTTTATATAGAGAAGTATTTAAAGCCTGGCTCATGATAGTCAAAGCTAAAGTTTTATTTTATTTTTTTATTTTTAATTTATTTGTGGCACCAGGGATCTAACTCACGACCTTGCACTTGCCAGGCAGGCGCTTAGGCCACTGAGCTAAATCCCCAGCCCAAAGCTAAAATTTTAGAACTAAAAGAAAACTTTTTTTCACTCATGATTTGGTCTTTCACATTTTTGTCTTTCAAGTCTATGTTCTCAGGTAATAGAACTTATGTGGAAATACCATGCACCGCTTGGGTTGCCTTTGTGACAACAGATGTCACGGGTTTGGGAGAGTATGTCTTGGTATTTTGCTTAATATTTGATCCCTTTCATTTGATTTTGCCATGATCAAAGTGTTTATTTTGCACATTGTTTGATGTTCACGATAGCATAAATTCTCCAAATTATGTATAAGTGCTGCTAATATAAATGCAGCACAATTCTTTTTGAGGTGTGTTCACAAAGATTTTAAAATAGCTTTGCAATTTTAAAAGGAATTTAAATTTTTTTTTTTGTACTGAGAATCAAACTCAGGACCTCTCGCTTGCCAGTTGCTTTTGCCACTGAGCTATACCCCTGGCCCAGATTATAATATTATACCTTCTAATTTATTATTTCGATATAAAGCAACAATGATTTAAAATATATAACATTTTCCTACAAATGACTCAAATAGAAATTCCTTTTGGCCTCCTCAGGGTGTTTTCTAGGAAAGATTAAAGCTACCATAGTACAGCGATACATATATATCTATGTTTACAGCAGTGCCATTCACAATAGCTAAATTATAGGAGTGCCTATCAACAGATGAGCAGGTAAAGAAAATGCAGTATACATATAAAGTGGAACACTACTCAGCCAGGAAAAGGATAAATTTATCCAAGTTTATTTGCAAGATTTCTAGTATTAGGATGGTCCCATTTTTTGGAATAAATTAATTGACAAATCTTGTTGGTTTTTCAAAATACATCAAGAACATGATGTACTCCCAATAGCTCCATGGCTCTATCATGGTCCTAGGCCACTTTCATCTTTTGTCTGGATTAAAAAGTAACCTCTAAAGCATTCCATTGCCTTTGCCCTTGGCCCTAAAATTTACTCTTTATTTGAAACTGTGTTAGCCATTGCTATAACAAGATACTTGAGGCATATAACTTAAAACAGAAAATGTTTCTTTCTGCTTACGGTTCTGAAAGTTCGAGTCCAAGATTGATTGACACCATTCTCCGGGCCTTAGGAGAATTTAGCAGAGTAACAATTGCCTCGGCAGCCGGTGTGCAGGTGCTGGATTCGAGGTGGAAAGGTTGGGATCCTACATGCTCCTTTGAGAGCTGGCTGTCAGTGACCTCAGGACTTCAACTTCGGCCCTCTACCTTCCCATGGAACTAACTATGACAGGGAGAAAGTCTTTAACACCTGGGCCTTGGTGAGTCATTCATGAAAATGAGTGCAAGTATCCAGAATTGTTCCTTTAAATTGAAATACAAGCCATACTATCACTGCTGAGCTCAAACCTCCCAGAACCTGCGTCATTTGGAGCAAAAGCCAAAGTTCTTCCAACGTCTGTAAGTCCCAGCGTGAGCTGCTACCTCATCATCTTTCTGGTTTCTCCTCTTGCTGTTCTCTCTGGAATCACTATCGCTGCGTGAGGTCTCTGGAGCACAGCAGGCGTCCTCCCCTCACAAGGCCATTCCCTCCTCAGCTCTGGTAATTTCCTTACAGGTTTGTGGAGGGCAGCACTTGGCCGGACACTCATGGTGGACTGTGAAGAAAACCAGCCTTTCTACCTGAACAGCTCTGTCCTCTCTGCTACTTTCTCCTGAAATCCCGAGCTGCCGGGGTCTCTCCAGGTTCTTGGCATCACCTGCCCAAATCAGAACCACACTGGACTCCACCTAAATTCGTTCTTCCTTCACGTTGCCTAGAAACTCTCTCCTGGTGGTAAGCTTGCTTCATTTATTTTCTGTCTTTGCAAAAGTCGTTGTCATTTATCACTGGTGACTTGAAACCATCATTTTGTTTACGTTGTCCAGATTTTTAGTCATTTTAAGTAGTCTAGTAGTTTTGTTCATTTGTTTCGGCAGGAAGAAGAGCATCTTAGCACTTCTAATTCCCTTTCTGGATTTCACTCTATAGCACTCAGTAACCTTGGATGCTTTCTCTATGCTGCTCATTTATTCACTTATTGTCTGCCCCCCCCATTAGAATATAATTCCACAAGGGATTTATAGTTGTTTACGATGTAGTTTTTGAATCTGGCTTGTGGGCTGGCAGATTGTAGGTACTCAATTTATTTGTTAAATAAATGAACCACAGTGTGACAGTATCGGGGAGATTTTCGACTGGGGTTCCCAGTGTCAGCCAAGTGCTTGTCTGTGAGCTGAACACTCAGTGAGAGGCCAGGGTCTGTCACCTCCTTGGTCAGCTCTCTACTCGGTGGAACACTTTCCCGTTTCCCTTGCCAGCGCCCATAAAGGACTTGCTTACCCAACACTCCTTAGCTGGGTCACAATCCTGAGGAGCATGGGTGGAAGGTTTTAAGTTTCTTTTCAAAATATAATCATTTTACAAGCAAGCGTCTATGCGTATGTTTCTTCTCTGCACCCAACCCTAAGCAGCTGCCACTTAATCCTCATCTCTCTCTTTGTATAAAACACGAATGTAAAAGGCCTTTTTAGCTCCTAAGGGTGGAAGTTCAGGTGGGAATGAATCCAAGGGAAACTTTGGACTCGCTCAGCAGGGGTGGGCCAGCTAAATAACAGCACCTTTTCCCACAGACTTCCCCTTGTCATAGCTCTGTGCGAGGATTTCCCACCTGTCAGCTGGTCCCCGCAGCAGTTACTCACCGGAGGAGCCTTAGTTAAGTGTGCGCGAGTGTGTGCGTGTGTGTGTGTGTGGTGCTCACTAGAATATGTGGGTGCGGCTGGGATAATCTTTCCTCTATGTTAATTTCTATCTGGGTTTTATTTTGGTCTCAGGGACTTCATACTGTATATCTCTTTCCTCTCGTGCATTATTGGCTCTTTGCCATCCTCTAGCTCCTGGCTCAAAGGTTTGTTTATTGGGAGAGAAAATTTCTTTCCAACCTGAATGAAGTTTCTTTTCAGTGCATTTGCACCATTCTGTAATTATCCAACTTATTTATGTGTTTACTTGATGATTATCTGTTTCTTTCTGTGAATATGAGATGCGCAGAAAGAAGAATCTGCCTGTCTTGCTTATTTTCTGTTCTCCTGAGTCTTGTGCAGATCCTGTCACACAGTAAGTCCTGCACTTAGAAAATATGTGCTGAATTAATTAATGAATTGATTTCCCAGGAGGACAAGGGTTGAGGAAACTGATAAGAGCACAGAATTTGCATGAAATTGCATGTTTGCGTATGGATAAGTGTTGCAAGTGTGAAGCATAGATTCAGTGGAAGATCAAGAGGGGTTTGTATTCCCTGCCCTGAGAATGATTAGATTTTTTTGGTACTGAGAATTGAACTCAGGACCTCATTCTTGCCAGGTAGGTGCTGTGCCACTGAGCTAAATCCCCGGGCCATGATTAGACTTTTATCTTGAAGGGGATGTGGATTTATGGAAGAACTTTGACAAGGGAAGACAGTCAGATTGGTGTTTCAAAATGACCATGTGGCTGTGGGACAGCAGATAGACTAAACCAGAGTAAGGTGTTGCCGAGGAGTGGTTTGGGTACTGATAAAGTAATGTAGGCAACAGGAGATAAAACCCCTCACTACAACCAGTGGGTAGAAGTGAAGGAATGTTTGCAAACCTGACATAGGGAAAAAAGATTTCTGAATTGAAAGTGGGCAATGACAAACTAGTATGTAAGAGAGTACCAGGACCAACCAGAGACTTAAATGGGTCAAGTAAACCAAGTAAATATTGGTATAAAATGATTCTGGTTTGATACCAATGAGAATGGTGGAATAAAGACCCCTGAATAACCTTTTTCCTTAAAATAAGAACATTGATGTGAATAAGTAGAATTAATGCTCTCAAAAGTATAGATGTTAATCAAAAATTCGAAGAAATTGGGGAGCATTTATTAAAGAAAAATAACTGACTCTTGGTGAGAAGAGTTGGTCTGAACTATCAGTTTTGATTTTCCCTAATCGCGTTCCCTGATTTCTTGTTGCATGGTAGCTTTCAAAATCAAGTCTGTATTCACGGGGAGAACCAGAAGCCTGGCGGCCACTAGAGGGAGCAGAACGGGGCTGGAACAGTTTCAAAGTCCCTTCGCCAGAGACGTTATTCGTGCTGTGTTACCGAACTGATTCAGAGGTCACTCATGTGAATAGTTTTTCCCTGGGGGGCATTTACTGAAAACAGTCTGTGACATTGCTTAATATCACGGCTGCCTCCTGATACAGCGGAAAAAGTCGGTGGATGATATATACATATAGCACTCCGAAAAAGTTCTTCCACAAATTTCTGAGGCTCTAAAAGTCCAGACGCTTGCTTTGGGATGTGTGCCAAGTCAGGAAAGATCTAAGGAGGCTCTGCGCTCTCTCCTGTAACTTACTGTCAGGCCATGCTCAGGAGGAACTGAAGGCTAAGGCAGAGCTGCTAACTCTAGCTGTGTTGAAGACCTGCAAAGTATGCACATAAAACCCCTTATCAAAGAATGGGAAATGGATTGATCCCAGACATTAAGAAATTCTTTGTCTAATTATTAGCTACTAAGTTAACAAAGCAGAGACTTCAGTGTTGACACGTGACAAAGAGTATAGACTTTACAGAATTAGTTTAGTAAAAATCACTAAAACAGTAATAACCACAAGATATGGCAATAGCAACAAACCATGATAGCGGGAGAGGGAGAATCCAGAATTGTCAAATTATTTAAAATGTTTAATTTTTAACAAAAATTTTGAGATATGCAAAGGAAAAGAAAGTATGACTTTTACATAAGAGGAAAGAAAAGTCGCTAGAAACTGTGTTTGAAGAGACACAGATACTGGACTTACTAGACAAAGACTTTTAAACACAGTCAAAAAGCTAAAGCAAAAGGAGACACATTTTAAGAACTGCAGAAAAGCATGAGAATGTCTTGCCAAAAAAACCATCAAGAAGGGACCGGGGATATAGCTCAGCAGCACAGTGTCTGCCTGGCAAGAAAAAAGAAAAGAAAAAGAAAAAAGAAAAACCAGCAAGAGATACAAAGTATAAAAGGCCTCACTGGCTGCTCTGAAAAGCCATCTTTCCACCGTGAATTCTACATGGACCTGAAAGTTTTCTTGCCAGCGTTCTGAACTGCTTTGCATCCCAGGTGTGTCCCACCATGGGTACCAGTTCCTAGATCGCTGTGGACTTCCAAGTCGTGGAGAGGCTGCCTTTGCTCACAGGAATGCTAATGAAGAAAATGGGAAGAAGGAGGCTGACATTCAGGTAGATGATGATGAAGAATAAGGTGGAGAGGAAGAGGAGAAGGAAGAAGATCCTGGGGAGAAGGACAATGGAGATGAAGGTGAGGCGGCTGAAGCTGCTTTGAGTAGCTGAAGATGAGGTCGATACTGAAAGGCAGAAGACTGATGAGGCTGACCAGATAGGAAAAAGGAAAAGTTAAACTAAAAAAGCCACTGAGGCTGATTCACTCTCTGCTTTCTGTCTCAGAATCTGAATACCACGTTGGAGTAGAGATGCCTGCCCACCCACCCTGGACAGTGCCATCTTTGTACCACATGACCAAAACCAAAACATGAGTTTCCAACAGAGGAGGAAGAAAGAATCAGAACTTCCAAGACCTTGGTTTTTTATTTTCCCCCAAAGTACTTGCAAAGGGGAATTTGTGTTTTTAGTTATATTTTATATTTTTGTACACACTGGTAGGGATCAATCATCTTTAAATGATTTTCGATGACCAAATCAGCATTTTGGGTGTTTTCTGTCCTACTTGTGACTTTACTTGTGCTGTGATAATGGTCTTCATAAATTCAAAGAAGGAATGAAACATTGCAAAAAAAAAAAAGCAAAAACAACAGCAACAAACAAATCTTCTTTGAAGTATTCCAATAACATGTTTATTTTGTGTATGTACTCACCTGCACCATAAATAGCTGGTTTGTATTAGATGGCAACAAGCCAAAGATAAAAGCAGGTCTTCATTCCTCTCCATTTTTGTCTATCAGTTTGCTGATTATTTATTTGTTTAATTTGCCCATTTGATATATATGTCAAATAATTTTGTCCATTAATAAGCCAGAGATTTGTTGCTGAGTTGTCTTAACAAAAAATGGTAAAGAATAAATCAATCAAATAGAAGTCCTGGAGCTGCAAAGTGAAATAGTTGTAGTGAGAAATTCACTATATGGTCTCCTTGCTTCTCTCTCTGCTTCCTGGACTCCACAACAGGAGCAGATTTATTCATATGGGGCCCTTCCACGACGACACTTCTGCAGCTGAGCCTTCTGAACATGAATTGGAACTTCTGAAACATAAGCCAAAATAAATCTCCCTTCTTTTGGGTTGCGAATGTCTTGTGTTTTATCCCAGTGATGAGGAAAATGACTAAGACAGATGCCAATTAAGAGGCAGAGATTGGAATAACAGATAAAACAATCATATGATCAGTACCTGTGAGAGACACACATAAGTTGAAAAGGTTTGAACAAGTTATGCCATGTGAACAGTAATCAAAAGAGATCTGAGTAGCTATTCTATTATTAGACAAAATAGACTTTAAGTAAAAGCTAAGTATGAAAAACAAATAAGGGCATTATGATAAAAAGATCAATTTATCAAGATAAAAATAAGTATAAACATGTAATTAAAGTTAACTTAATAACGAGGTTCCAAAAATACATGAAATAAAAACTGACAGTATAAATGGGACATATAGAGGGCCGGGGATCTAGCTCAGTGGCCTAAGTGCCTGCCTGGAGAGTGTGAGGTCCTGAGTTCAATCCCCAGTGACCCCCCCGCAAAAGGGAGATATGGACAACTCTTTAATTTTACTTGGAGACTTTAGGACATCAGTTTGAATAATAAATTCACTGGGAAGAAAATCCCAAGGGAATAGAATACTTGATCAATACTATGCACTTACCAAACCTTGCAGGTACCTAAGAACACTGTGTCCAACAATAGCAGAATAAAGTTAAGGTTGAAGTATGGAATGAGGTAGGAAAAGTGCAACAAATAGGGATGGGACATAGAGAGTGGAAACCAGGAATCCAGCATGGACTTAATTGAAGGACATATGAAAAAGGCAAAGCGTGTCCACATGTTTGTGTCTTTGGACCTTGGCAACATTCAACCAAATTATCCAACATGAATCTCTCTCATCTGCATAACCCCCACTTGTGACCCATGTCATGATCCCCTGTCTCACACAGAGAGACCCTGTTTGAATTAACACAGTCTCCTTTGATCTCCAGCTTTGCCCAGAGATTGCTAGGGTGTTAAGAGTTTGGAAGACTGAAGACAAATAGTCCTGGGATAGCAGAGTTGGAAGCATGAGTGAGGTTTCAGACCAATTTTGAAGAGCCTGACCCCTGAACTGGCAGTCAGGGCATAGCACCTTCTAGGTAAGCTGTCTTGGCTTTGAAGCATAGGCTCTCTACCATTACAACATGGGGGTACTGCACTATAAATGAGCCCTATGGGGCCTTCCGGTGCATTGCCTAAGGGCTCAGCTTTGGCCGTGGAACTGTATGTATGTATGGATTTTATTCTGCCACTGAACATGTCAGTAATCTAGCATAGCTTAATCTCCTTAAGGTTTCATATCTTCATTGGGAATAAGAATGATATCTATCTCACTGGGTTGTAAGAATTAAATGAAATAATGTTAAGTTTTTATGACTTTTTATTAAATTTACTTATTTAAATTTTTTATTTTAAAGAGAATAAAACCAAGCAAAATAAAACAGAATAAAGCCAATCAAAACAAAACAGTGTAAGTGATACAGGGCTTCAAAACAAGATAATAGGAAATCAACAATGGCTACCATAATGCTTCTTGTTGTCTTCAAAATAGCTGCCCATATCATTAGACATAGGAAAATCAAACAAAACAGAATAGAACCAATAAAAACAAAACAATGAATGCAATACAGGGCTTCAAAACAAGACTGTAGGAAATCAACAATGGTTACCATATTGGCTCTTGTTATCTTTGAAATAGCTGCCCAGGCCATCAGATATAACAAAATCAAAAAAGATATTAAATTTACTTTGAACTATACAAGAAGCATAAAAATTTCACATGCTATCAGAGACCTGTGTCATGTTTCAATGCATGTATATATTGTCTAATGTATAAATCAAGCTAAATATATTTATTTCATAAACACTGATCATTTCTCTGTAGTGAAAACTTTCCTAGTCATTTTTCTTGCTTTTTGAAATGTGCAGGGCATTATTTTTATCTGTAGGTATCTGTGCAATTGCCAACCAGAAGTTCTTACTTCTACCTAACTGTAACTTAGTTTACGTTAATCAACCTTTTCTTATGCTTCCCTCCTGCAGACTTTCCCTGGTCTCCATTAACCACCATTCAGCTCTCAGTGTCTGTGAGATCAACTCCTTTAGATACCACATATGAGTGAGATCATGGTTTGCCCTATTTGTCTTTCTGAGTCTAGCTTATTTCATTTAATGTAACACAGTGATCTCCAGTTTCATCCGTGTTGCTGCAAGTGACAGGGTTCCATGCATTTTTATGGTTGAAAAGTATTACGTTGTGTATCTGCACCACATCTTCATTATCCATTCATCAGTTGATGGACACTTGGGTTGTTTCAGTTTCTTGGCTATTGTGAATAGGAGTGTGGATGTGTCTTTGACATACTACTTTCATTTTCTTTGTATAAATATCTAGTGGTGGAATTGTCGGATCATACGGAAATTCTATCTCTACATTTCTGAGGATCTACCATACTATTTTCCATAATGCTTGTACTAATTTTCATTCCCACCAACAAGAATCAAGCGCTCCTTTTTCTCCACATCATTACCATACTTATCATCTTTAGGTTCTTTAGCCATTCTTACTGGGAAGCTCATTGTCACTTTGATTTACATTTCACTAGCAATTCATAATGTTGAGCCATCTGCATACCTTCTTATGAGAAATATCTATTTAGAGCTGTTGTCTCTTTTAGAAACCAGGTTCTGCTTTTTGCTATTGAGCTTTTGAAGTCCCTTCTATGTGCTCGAACTCAATCCCTTGTTAGATGTACAGTTTGCAGCAAACATTTTTACTATTCTGTACTCTGTTGATTGTAATAGTGCAAAAATCTTTATAACAGTGCCCTACAAGTAAGGAGTTAATAGCCAGCATTGGGTGGATTGAGTGTTCTTCAAAGAAACTCAACCTCATTAATCTGGGATCGAGAATTTTGTCCCAGGGAAATCGTTCATTAAACCTTGGCAAATTATTTTCTGGAAAGTTACTGCACTGTGTCAAGATGTGTTGAGAAAGAAATGCCATTGTCCTGACAGCTCCCTGGGGACTCATTGCTTCTACCCAGTGCAGCCCACGGAGCACAGGCACGAATAGGTTAAGCAGGGAAACCCTGATCTGCTCCACACAGGGAAAGTGCTTATTAATATTACACAGGAAATACCAAGTCGCCCTGCTTCCAGCCAAGGGAGCCCGTTCGTTTGTACCTTGCACCCCCATTTGATCATTTTGTAAAATGTAAAATTGACCTCTTATTGCTCTAACAAAGAAGCTTAGAGAAGATCACAAGCTGAAGCTGAGCAGGTGACCTTGACTCAGGAGAGGAAGAGCCAGATCATGAAGGAAGAGAGCTGTGTGTGGCCTAAAGAGGGCTAAAGTGGCCTAGAAGAAGATGAAGAAGCCAGAGTGGTCCAGAGCAGTGAGTGTGTTCCTACTCTGTTCAGCTCAGGACTTTCCTACTTTTCTTAGCAAGGAAGAACCACACATTGATGATTTTTCTCTGGGTGCGTCTATAACGAGCTCTCATTTACAGAATGGGGTCAAGGCTTTTTTTTTTTCTTTTTCTGGTACTTGAAGTCAGGTCCTTGCACTTGCCAGGCAGGTGCTTCTGCTGCTGAGCTACATCCCCAACCCAGGGTCAGTCCTTTTGAATGAACTCTTGTTATAAGGTCCTGAGTTATACATCCCACCAGGTGTGTAGAGACACCAGGGCTGCTTGAACAGAGCTGTCTATTCCGGTGGTATCACGGTGCTTGAGTGAGCAGAAAAGGAGGGCAGTGACATTCAGAGGACATCTGAAGCCAGTTTACTTCTCCTTCATGCCTGTGTGTGGACTGCTCATTCTGCCACCAGTCTCCTCCACTGTGGAATTCAAAACCTGGAGAGATGACTTTTAAGGTACCCCTGGTTCTGGGAGCCTCTGACTGTAACCTCCTACCACCGTCCACTGGTGAATGGGAGCAGCAAGCAGAGCACTGAGAAGTGCCAAGAGCACTTTCCTGGTGACCTCATACTGCCTGTTTACAGAGACGAGTAAGGCGTCAAGGGCGATCGGGGAAGATTTACATTGATATATTAGGTGAGGGTTACTGGCTACGGCCTACTCTTTCAGTGGGGCTAGAAGCTGCTAGAAGGTATTTTACCAGTTACAACGTAAGTGTGTGAGAGGGAGTCTCCTGTTGGGAACTTTTCCAAAGTCTAATAAAGCTGTGCTTTGCTCCCTCTGACCTTGGCCCAGGGACAGGTAAGTCCCACAACTTCTCCCACCTTATAAACACTGAGATGGGCTGTGAGAAAGGACTGTAAGGGCTCTATGTGGAGGCTTAGGTCAGCAAGTAGGCAGAAAAATGTCAAAACCACTAATCTAATTTATTGATGGCCTTAATGGGAGTATATAGGGAAAAAATTCTACTTTGCACTGCAAATATTGCTTCAGCACCTTCATCTAGAGTCCCCCGAGGTTAAGGAATCGCACAATGAACATGCAGTGTTGTTGCCAGGTGCCGGCTGAGGGTGGAAATGACAGGGAGAAAGCATAGGTGAACTTGGGTGAGGGGTCTACTTACTTCCTTTCTTTCACTTCTTGTCTTCCCTTCTTCTTGGCTGTCTTCCTTCCTTCTGTTATTTCTGCATTTGTGAACCTCTGGCCTCAGTTTCCTCACAGGGGATGAATGGGAGGTGTCCTGATGTTCGGTGCCTGGCCATGCCACTTAAGTAGTTAGGAGGCTGTGGTGTGCCACGTCCTGTGATGATGAGATCTTAACAAGAGAAGCTGAGATGGGTGAGCTTCTAGATTTTCTCTGGAATTCCTGCTCTTTGTCACCTTGGCCCTACCCTGGCATGCACTAGTGGTTCCAGAAATAGCTCAATGAATCCATGAATGGATGAATGGAGCAGGGGGTCTTGGGGAGATCACAGGAAAGCTGTGAAGTGTTGCTCTGAGACAGTCTCTCTGGTGACAGCTCTTGGGTTTATGGTCTATTTTCAAGGGGACATTGTCCTCTCAGGGTGGTGGGAGAGGAGTTTCATCTTGAATCATGGAAATGAACACACTGAAATCAGATCTCTGCAGTGAGTGCATCAGTTCCCGGGTGTCAGCCAGCAGAGCGGGGTCACTGGCCAGCTGCTGTGCCCCGCAGGTTATATTTTTTTCCTTGCAACATTTGGTAGAACATTTCAGACTGGGCTGGGAATATCTGAACCAGATGCTCCAGGGCCATCTCTCTGACACAAGTGAAGAATTAGTTTTAAGCGATTATCCATGTGAGCAGCACTCCCTTCTCTGGGCTGAGGAAACTGGGCAGTGTCTTAACAGGAGAAGAAACAAGAAATTCTGAGGGTGATGAGCACAGATGTACCTGTGTTTGGAGATCAATTTCAGCAGAAGCTTTGTGAGCTGAGCAGATGGCTGCACAGGGCACCTGGCAGATGGGTCTGGGACGGCAATAGGGAGACCCTGAACCGGAGTGGCTGAGGGGATGCAGATGACTTCTGTGTACTCAGAACAGCACAGACCCTGAGGAAAGTAGCTCCCAGGGGAGCAAGTGAAGGACTCAGGTATGACGTGCAGGGACCAACTACTGAGGGTCATCCTGGACGATGCACACGCCAGCCAAGGGAGTGGGCGAGGTCTGCCATCCAGCTGCTCTGCCATCCGCGCAGCTATGCACAGGCTTGGCTTTATGTCAGCCTCATCGGCCTCAAGTTGTACATAGGACACCAGGCGGAAAGTGGCGGGAACATCCTGTGTGGCCTGTATGAGATTCATAGAACAAATAGAGGCTCAAAACAGGAACGGTACTGAAGTTTAGAGGAGAAAGGCATGTCTCTCGCCTGCAGGGAGTCATGCCCTGTGATTTGTATTTGCAACAAAAATAAGTAAAATAAAGTGATAGAGGTGCAGGGGCTGGAGGTCCCAGTGGGGCACCTCAGAAACACAACAGAGAGTTAAGACTCTCCCAAAGGAGGCAGGAAAGGATTCATAGACAAGGCCTAAATCAAGACTAGAAGATGGCTTGAGGTCAGTTTTTAGCAACAGGTCAATAAAGATCTACCCTTTGTATTTATTTTAAGCATCGAAGACTACACGAAAAGAGGATAACTTGAGGAGAAGATGACTTTAAAAATCTTTATATGCTGAGTGTGGAGAGGCAGTCAGCATCTCCTCAGCCATTCTGACTCAAGTCTCCTTATTGTCATCTCCGGGGCTAAGTCTGGCTTCTATGGGCAGAGGCCTATGAGGTGTCCTTCCATTGGAGTCCACCTGCCCTGCTCTCTGGCCTCTGCTCAGGCAGGGTTGCTTGACCTTGTGCTCTCTGGGAGGAAGTGGGGGTCTGTGGAGAATGACTGCTCCTCGAATGGGGTAGCGATCATTGGTCCTTGTGACCCCTCTGCTGTGCATGACCATCTGTCTTAGTCAACTTGGGCTGCTACAGCAAAATGCCACAAAATAGGAAGTTAAGACAATAGAAATTTATTTGCTACAGTTCTTCAGGGTAGAGATTCAAGGTTGGTTTCTGGCCCATTTGGGTTCTGGTAGGATTTTTTTTCTTCCGGGTTTGCCCACAACCTTGTCTTTTTGTTGGATGTTCACACAGCTTCTCCTCAGTGCTTGAGGAAAGTGAGCTCTCGTGATTGCTCCTATCCTAAGGTCCCACCTTTATGATTTCGTTTGAGATTTGATTACTTTTAGGAAAGGTCTTGTCTGGTGTTAGAACTTGAACATATAAGTGTTAGGGAATAGAATGATTCAGTCCATAGTATTTTCTCTCTGTCTTTGCTAGAGATACAGAAGGTCATGGGCTGGATGGAGAGGAGGGGTGCTGGATTTTCTTTCTCCACACTCAACCACTGATTTACAGCACAGGTACTTAACATTTCTTCACCAAAGTACACTGAACTGCTTCTGTGTATTGATCTATGCTAACCTATGTCTTAATTTTTAAAGTCTTTATATCAGTCTCACACTAAAGACTCTGTTACTCACCAAATCTAACAGGCGAGAAAACAGGTCACATAGGAAAAGAAGAAAGGTTATTGGTAATATGACATTTATTTCACACCAAATCTTGTTCTAAGAATGTTATGTTGATCAATACATTTGGTATTCACAATAGCTCTAGGGAGTTGTGCAAAAAAGTCATCCAGTTCTTGAAAATAAAGCAAAAGAAGAATTGTATGCTTTCTTCTCATTTAAAAATTTTTTTCAACAAAACTGAATTACTTTATGGTTGCAATATGTGATATGAGGTGGATGGAAAAATACAGTGTGGTTAAATACAAATATTTTTACAGTAAAAAGACACATTCTTATTAATCCCCCCCAAAATACCTCCTTCCTTGTTTCTAGTCATTATTCTTGCCAGTTTCTGAGAGCAATTCTGGAAATCTTTGTGTGTGTGTGTGTGTGTGTATGTGTGTGTTTAGTTGAACTGTCATGGCTGCCTAAATATCTGGAATCCATTCCACACATTCATCTTTCATGCTCATTTTGACTTTAGGGAAGAGGTAAAGTTGCAGGGTGCCGGTTGAATAAGGTCGATGAGGATGCGCTGTCATGTTCTCACGAGGCTACCTTTCTGCTGATGTCACATATCAGCAGCATTCCTTGTGTTTTTTGTAAAGACCCACAAAAAGAGGACTTGTAGAATTCAGAAAGTAGCAAGAATGATGGCTAAGTGTGCTTGAAGCTAGGGTGAGTATTTTGAGAGGGATTGATGGCAATGTGTCTTTTACTGTAATAAGTTCTTTTGAATTTAAACATTCAATGTATATTTTGTATTCATTCATTTTGGGGAAGTAGTAAATACATACATCTTGATCATTTTCAATCCCTCTGCCTTCCTCTCCTTTTCCTCCTTCCCTGTTCTCCATCTCCTATTCCAAGAAGTCAGCCTTTGTTTTGCTCTTTATTTACAATTGGTTTCCTCACTTAAGAGAAGCTATGTGATAGCTGGCTTTCTGTGTCAGGCTTACTTTACTTAGCATTACGGTTTCAGGGTCCACATGCTTCAAGGTCACACTCAATGTCATCTAACAAGCCCTCTGGGGAAGGCAAAAGAATTACTTTCAGGCCTTGTCTGTGTCCTAACTTCTTTTTAAAAAATTTTACTGGTACATTTTAGGTATACATAATGTTCACATTCATCCCAGGGAATTTGTACCTGTACATAATATAACTTGCTTCTTTGTTTTTTTCCCATTCCCTTCCCCTCCCTTCAGTCTCTGTTTTGTGCTCAGATTCCTGGATCCTGTGAATTTGTTGCATTGCAGGGTAAAAGGGACTTTGCAGATGTAATAAAAGTTGTAAAATTTAAGAGATGAGGATACACTGAACTGTCAGGGTAGACACAATGTGATCACTTAAATCCTTCAAGGTGGAGTGCTTCCTCTGCTTGGTGTTAGAGGGCAGCAGAAGAGAAGTCAAAGACCCTATGGACCAGGCAACTTGTCTTCATCACTTTCCTTGTCTCTGAAACACAATAACCCACACCTATAACTTAAAGGAGGAGAGGTTTATTTGAGTTCATGTTTTTTTTTTTTTTTTTTGGTACTGGGGATCGAACTCATGGCCTCGCTCTTGCCAAGCAGGCACTTGTGCTGCTGAGCTAAACCCCTAGCCCAGGGTTCATGTTTTTAGAGATTTTTAGACCACAGTCAGCTGGTACTGAGACAGGAGCAGCATGGTGTAAGGTCTTGCCAGAGGAATGCTGCTCAGGTCATGGCAGTCAGACAGCAGAGAAAGCAGACAGGAGCCAGGGAGGGAGGCAGTCCCTTCCAGGACCCACTCCCAGTGACCTGCTTCTGCTGACCAGACCCTACCTTCTAAGTGCAAGTCAGCCACATCTCCCCATAACTCAATCACCTTCAAAAGCCCCTTTTATGAACGTGTGAAGTTTTTGGGGGACATTCTTGATGCAAACCGTAATGGGACTTGATCTGTGTTGCTGGAGAGGGCCACAAGGAAGCAGGAGACTGGGCCCAGGGAGCATGTAGGAGTCCTACCACCTCATTTGGCAGCCAGCAAGGAAGCAAGGACACTGTCCTGTAACTTCGTCTACAGGGACACGGAAGAGCATCTTCCCAGAGCTTCCCAATAAGAGCCCAGCTGGCTGACATTCTGGTCTTCACCTTGAGAAACCTGGGGGAGGGAGACCGACTGAGCAAACTGAGACCTCTGACCCACAAACCTGTGAGATAATGAATTTGTGTTGTTTTATGACATTACCTTGTTAGTAATTTATTTATGCATTAATAGAAAACTAATACTTCCACCAACAATTTCCCTTGGTGTGGTCCTGTCCACTAGAACATTCAACTCTGATGGATTTTCTTTTAATCCTTTCTCCACTACAGTATATATTAGCTACAGGTAGCAATTAACCACTCAAAATCTGACATGGTGACTGAGAAATTTAATTTTTAGTTTTATTTCATTTTACTTAATTTGTTATTTAAATAAACAGCTACTTGAACCTAGTGGCTACCATACCTAATAATTCAGCTCTGAGTATGCATCTTGATTTCATTTGCTATTTACTATTAAATAGGGACCAGACTCTTGAAGTTGCATGACCAACTGTTGACCTTTGCCTGATAGAAACCCACATATGTTTGGTCTAAAGAAAAAGATAACTCCAAAGGTATTGATTGTAAGACTTTAACCACTTTTGTATGTAGTGTAGTGTATTAGTCACTTTCCTGTCACTAAGACAAAATACCTGACATGTGCAAATTAAAGAAAAAGAGTTTTATCTTGGCTCACAGTTTCAGAAGGTTCAGTCTATGGTTGGCTGGTTTTGAGGCAGAAATGGCATAGGGGAGAAGCATGGTGAAGGAAAGCTGCTTCATCCATGGCAGCCAGGAAGTAGATAGAAAGAAGCAGGAACTGGGGCAAGAATGTACCCCTTTAGGTCCCACCCCAGTGACCTACCCCCTGCAACTAATAGTACATTCAACTATGAACTTTCAATGGATTAATCTGCTGATGAGTATAGGGACCCTATGATCCAATCACCTTCTACATAGCCAATCTCTGAAGACGTGAGAGTTTTGGGAGGCATTTCATTGACCACAACATTTAACAATCTTATTCCGATATTCCAGGGCTTATAAAAATCTTGTCCCTCAAATGCTTTTTGAATCATTTTTGTCAACTTATTGAGTCCCTACTTAGTAAGTTAAATAAAGCTTTGACAGCTATGCATTTTGTATTGATACATTTCATGTTTCTTTTAAAAAACTTATTAAACATTATGCCATTACAAGATGCTGTTATTATTTGCATTTTGTATTGGAAAGCTGAAGGGTCTTTGTTGAAAGGCTAAAGAGTCTGCAATGGAAGCCTGAAGATGGGTGTCTGAGGCAATGGTGAAGACTGGAGTTCTTCTGGAGAAGTGAAATCCAGACTCCTTTCTTTCCCTTTTTATTTCATCTAGGCTCCAAGTCTATTGGTTGATGCCAACCATACCCACAGTGCATTTTCCCTGTCAGTATGTCCATCATCTACACACCCAGAACTGTGCTAATCAGCTAGGTGTTCCTTTCCTTTCCCTAAATTTTTTAAGCTAGGTGCTTCTTATTCAAGTTGACACCACAATTAACTATCATAGGAGGCCACTGTGAAAGTGAGTTCACCTTAGCAAGAGAATTACTTTGTGAAGAATATGCATTTATTTATTTACTAGCATTTGTTTATTTACTCACATATTTATGTATAGTTGAAAACAAAAAGTGCATGTATTTCTGGGATATGGTATATTTTGATATCTGTATAAATTGTAAAGTGATTAAATCTAGCAATTAACATAATAATTGCCCCATCTGACTTTTTATGGTGAGAACATTTAAAATCTACTCTTTTAGAAATTTCCAAGTACATAGGAGTATTATTAACTTAGTCACTATGCTGTGTAATAAGCATTCCAGAACTTCTTCATACAACCTGCAGCTGTGTGCCCTGTGACCAACATCTCACTATTTCCTATCCCACCTCTAGTAACCACCATTCTACTTTCTTCTTGCATGAATGTGACATTTTAGATTCTTTCTATGGGAAAGGTCCTTCTGCACCTATTTTATTTTACTTAGTATAATATTCTCCAAGTTCATTTATATTTTTGCAAATGGTAGAATTTCTTTCTTTGTAAAGACTGAATGGTATTCCATGTTTTTTAAATCCATTCTTCTGGTGGACACTTAGTTCAATTCTTTTAGCTATCATGAAAGATGTTGCAATGATAATGAAGTGTGGATATTTCTTGGCACAATATTCCATTTCCTTTGGATTAACACCCATAAGTAAAATTTCTGGACCACATAGTAGTTCTGCATTTTAGTCTTTTCAGAAATAACCAATCTGTTTCCATGATGATTGGGACTAATTTACAACCACAAACATTGTACAAAGATTCCCTTTCTCCCACATCATTGCCACACTGGTCATCTTTCCTCTTTTAGACAAAATGTATTCTAACAGGTGTGAGATGATATATTGCGGTTTTAACTTGCATTTCCTTGATGGCTAGTGACAGACATTTTCCATATACCTATTGGCCATTCAAATGTCTTCTTTTAAGAAATGTGTGTCAAAATTCTTTGCCTAGTTTTTCATTGGTTATTTGTTATTGTTTTGCTATTGGATTGAATTCCTTAAGCATTTTGACTATCAACCCTTTGCCAGACATATGACTTGCAAACCTTTTTCTTATTCAATTCTCTCTGTTTGTTGTTTGCTTTTTTTGTGCAGAAACCTTTAGGTTAATGTCAACCTTTTACACCTTCAATTTTTGACTGGATTCTCTGGCTCTCCAGCACACATATAGCATTTTTGCATTCTTCCATACCTGACTCTGCAGGTGGCCATTGTAAGCTTACCTTGTAAATCCCATAAATACATGTATATATGTATAATACATCTTTTTTTTACTTTTTTGATTTTGACCTGTGGTTTTGGATTTATATCCCCCAAGGTATTTTTGCTCAAATATCAAGGAGATTTTTTCTTATGTTTGTTTCTAGTAGTCTTGTGGTTTCAGGCCTGCATTTAAGTCCTTAATTCATTTTGGTTTGATTTTTATGTAAAAGGTAGGATAAGTATCTGATTTCACATTTCTGCATGCATATATCCAGCTTTCTCAACACCATTTTTTGAAGAAAATATTCTTTCCCCATTGTATGTTCTTGGCACATTTGTGTAGGATCAGCTTGCCATAAAAACATGGGTTTATTTCTGGGCTTCCATTCTGATCTTTTGGTCTGTTTTTATAGCAGTACCATATTCTTTTGAGTACTGTAGGTTTGTAGTAGATTTTGAGATCAGTAGTATGATATTTCCAGCTTTATTCTTTTTGTTTGAGATTGCTTCAATAAGGATTAAAAATATTTTATTGTAAGTATTGTTATTGTGAAAATATTTGAGTTTATATCGCATGACAAGCGTGTAGTTATTTTATATACATTGTCTTACTCCTAATAATGACTCTACCAGTATTTCCCCTATTTCATACAAGATGAAACACACCTCTACAGGCTGACTTGGCAACAAAGAAGGGATGCATCCCTTGTCGTGTGTGGTCCAAAACCTATGACCTTCTGTGCTGTATTAAATTTATGAAATTAAACTTAAGAGTAGTGTCTTTCACTTTTGTGCCCCTAAAACCTAGCATAATGTCTCAGTTTATTGGAGTTTCATTAATATTTTTGAATAAGTGAAGGTTCAGGTATTGAAAATGTATTTAATACATTCATTCTTTTGTTCTTCAACAAATTTTTATTGGGTACTGGCTGTGTGCTATGTGCCCTGGTTTAGTATCTATGGGTTTCTCATTTTTAACAAAATGAAAAAGTTTCTAACTAGGGTTTCTAGGTTCTAACAAAATGAAAACGAGACCTTCATTGCCCTGAGGAGCTCATGGTTTGAGGTATAGGCAAGTGTCTTAAGTTGCTGAAATTTTCTCAGTCTGGATGATATTGATTCTGATACTATAAACTGCTTCATGAAATAAGTAAGTTTCAATTTTCAGTGGACTGGTACATTGAAGTGAATTTTTCTACTCCCATTTTATTTAATAGTTTATAGTATTTTAATTACATTAATTGTTTGTGATTTGGGGTGGAACAGGGAGTTTTTTTTTAAACTGTGAAGAATGTCTGTATATAGTGAAGTTTTGAAGAGAGCTTTATTCACATAGGAAAGGCTTCAGAACTATAGAGAGATGTGATATTTTCTTCTTGGGTCCAACAATCATATCACTGAACCCAAGTTATTCTAGAAAGTTTATGGATTCTTTATTCTAAGGACATTTCAAGGCACATTCAAAGGCAATATGACTTAGAAGGTAGTGTTAATTTTGGATATCTTAGCTCTTTGTTTTGTTAAATAAAGACTCTTGATAAGTCGTGTAACTTTCCTAAATGTCAAGTTCCTCATCCATAAAGTGGGAATGATAATATATTCCTTTCAGGTCACTGTAAAGATTGGAGGACAATATGTGGAAAAGGGCCTCGTACTGTGTAGCACATTGTCAACACTTCACTAATGGCTGTGATAAGGGTTATAATTTTTATTATCTCTTTCATTTTTTCCTCTAATTTTAAAGTCACCGTAGAGCTTCCCACACTTGAACACACACACACACGCTCCCATGTGTCACCTGGTGATCTCATTACAATGCAGTTTCCAATTCATCTGGTCTGGAGTTGGAACTAAGAATCTGCATTTCTCCTCAGACTTAAAGATACAAAATGCCACCTTACAGACTACACAAGTTCATCATTCTCTGATCCTTTGCTGCAGAAGATGAAAACATGGAATCGAAATCCTAGTTTAAATACCATGATTTCATTGTTTTTACAGAGTCAGCTAAACACAGCATCAGAAATTTAAGGGCCAAATTTCTATCCGTTTTGCCTGGCTAATCTTTGGCATTTTGGTGTTAGACATTTTCTACACTGTGTGGCACATGGAAGTTTTGTTTCTCCTCATGCCTTCCCTTTACCATCTTTAGATATCATGGGTTTCTTGACAGATGTGAACAACTCAGGACACAGAGGCCTGGTATCATGCCCCACATCTTGCTGATACCCATTTTCAGAGTAAATACATAATTTTCTTTTTGGTAAAAATACTTTTCAGATGAAAATAAAAATTACAATGGGAAATTGTGGCTGGCAAGGGAAGAGAGCCATTTTTGGTAATATCTCTCACAATTGGAGCAATTTTGATGAACTCAGGCATTAGAATTCCCACACATCCTCTCTGCACTCCTCAACCGGTCAGGGAAGAATGTTTCCTACTAGGCAAAAGACAAACCTTGTCTCCTGTCTCTGATCCACAGAAACGATGCTGAACTTCATGCCAGTCAAATTGTTGTTTTTAAGAAACATGTTTTGTCCTACTCCTGGTGAGCAATTAGAAGTTTTATGACTTAAACCAACCCTGGGAAACTGGGCATAGTACTCAATCATAACTTTGGTTTTGGTTTCTACATTGATGTAATTCGTGCTCTATATTCTCTGTCCCAGAACAAATCAATCAATAATTTAGGTTTAAAATAGACAGAGAAGATTTTTGTTTTGTACTTTCCTGTTTCATTTTGAGGACAGTTACAAAATTGGTTCCTTTGTTTAGGATATTGAGTTAGACTGTGGCGTCTGATATTTTAGATATGGTTGTCTGGTTCTGTTAGGAAAATGCCTTTTGGGATGTTGATGTGTATGCTAGAGTGTGCATGTATGCATAGACATGTATGAAGATGTGGACATGACATGCTTCTTCCACTATTCTCCCAGGCACATGTGGCTGAAACAGCCCTTCAGTAATCTTAGATCTCAAGGACAACTGAGTAGAGACTTGTACTTTGGAGCAAAATTTCACAAGCGGAGTTACTTGTCCTTAGAAGAGGATAAATGTTATGATTTAGGGTTTTGGTACTGGGCAGACCAATAATGACTTCCAATTTTATAATGTTGTGTGTGTGTGTGTGTGTGTGTGTGTGTGTGTGTGTGTGTGTGTTGGTGGGGTGAGCCAGGGACAGGGCAAGGGAAGGGAGACTCTTGGGTGGAAATTTTAAGGTGGTGTTCACACTCAAGTGATGATCTTGCACTTGCACAACTCAGAGTGAGTACCTTCTTCAGTCTCACATGCAGGTGTTTCATCTTCCTTATTTCAGCTGACCCTGTGTGATCTTGGACAAGTCATTTTCCTCTCTGCATGTGTGTCAACTGAGAAACAGGGGTAAAAGAAGTATCTCATGGGATAGACATGAAGCTTAAATTAGTGAGTGCCTATAAATTTCTTGATGTATTGCCAGGCACTGTAGCCAATAAATGGTACCTATGATTAATTTTAACTAATCCATTGGTAAATGTCTTGTCTAATCCCCTTTTTTCTCAGGAAGAGAAAAAATAATAGATACTTAGAAGTGATGTCATATAGATCTTTTCTTTTGAATTATATTTCCTTTGGGAAGTAGTTTATTTTGTCTGGTACACACTTCAATTTCTCACAGCTGAAGTACGAAGTGTTGCACCCGCAAGACCAGGAAATAAAGCTGAGGGTGTACAGTTACAAGCAGGCAGAGCCTGAGGTGCCCTCGGGAGTAAGCACTTCATTTCTGGGAACCTGAACATTTCCCTGGGAGAATGAAGCACCAGGGTCTCAGGCTGGATGTGTCAAGGGCCTGCTCACCCTGTCATCCAGGGTGGAGCCACAAGGTATCCCCGGCTCCGATCCACCCTGCCTGGTCCCTGGGATCACTCACTTAGCACACATTCACAACAGTTTAAATTTCTGTCCTGAACTTTTCCCTGCACTTTCTCCTGTGTTTCCCCCCCGCCCTTTTTTTTGAGGTAGGAAGCTGACCAAAGCATTCATGATAGAGACGAGGAGGGAAATCTGTTAGAATACTGCTGTGGTAAGATGAGAAGCTCGGAGGGACTGAATTCTCCCAATTGATATTCTTGCCATGTTTCTCTGAAGAAAAAGAAAGTTTCATGATTTTTTTTAAACTCTCAATTTTTTTGCACAGTTAACTAGATAAAGGCCAGGTACTACTCGTCTACTAGACAAAACTTTTTTTTTTTTGCAACAAATTATATTGCCAATGGAAAAGGTCAGTGACTTAATTATATTCTTAACACTTAGTTCCATCTAAATGTCCTTTGACCATTGATATAGGGTTTCTATATACAAGTTCATTAATCTATAAAATAAGAGGGTTGATTTCTGGGTCATCATTTTGTAAGATGAACCAATTCTGAGGCATAAATGTGTGTATATGTAAGGGCTGTCCTTTAGATTTGGTGGTGATGGTAAAACTACATTATTGTTTGATTTATGAGCTATGTATTTAGTTCTAGGCTGTTATGGTTTATATCTAAAATCTCCTAAAGTCTACCAAAAGTCTCATGCATCCAGAGGAGGTTAGATGATGATGACGATGATGCTATACTCCTCGGTGGATTAATCCATTGATGAGTTATAGCCGAATGTGCTATTAAAAGATGGTGCCTAATTGAACGTGGATAACCAGGGACATGACTGGAAAGGGTGTTCTTGTTCCTGGATGTTCCCTTCTCTATCTGCCATTAGGTGAGCAGCTTTCTTTCAGCATGCCCTTCTACCATGCTATTTCTGTCTTGGAGCCAGAGACTATGAACTGAATCCTCTGGAAATTGCCAGTCAAAAATAAAGCTCTCTTCCTCTAAGTTATGGGTGTTGGGTATTTTCTTAGTTACTTTTCTTTTGTTGCTGAGACAAAATACCTGACATCCAAGGTTAAAGACAGAAAGGTTCATTTAGCTCACAGTTTGTGGAGGTTTCTGTCCATAATCAACTGGCTCTAAGGCAGGGTGGCATAGCAGAGCAGCAACAGTTCATAGCTGCAAAAGACAGAAAAGCAATAAGAGCAAACTGGGGGGAAAGCAAGCCTCTTTTCATCCCTCATATTGTATGCAGGCTTCCTTCCCTCAGGAGGGTGTAGCGCTCACACAATCTCCATGCTCTCCTCTTGCACAGGTTCAGGATGTTTACACAGTGAGGACCCTAGCCTGCTGCTAAGTCACTTAGTTAAACTTCTAAACTTCTCAAATTGACACAAGGTATTAACCATTACAACATCCCAGAGTGTAAACAGCCACCCTAGGGCATGTCCCCTACACCCTAGGATGTAGAACTGCTAAGTTAGTTAAGCTTCTAAACTCCTCAAATTGACACAATGTATCAATCACTACAGGTATTTTGTCCCAGTGATGGAAAGCTGGCTACTACAAAGGCTAATCTTCATTCATGGAAAGTCAGTATAATTTCCCCTTTCTCATGCATGATAGACATTGCTGATCAGCCACTGTACTTTTCTGCTAAGCTTGCTTCTGATTCTTACTTTCTGAAGCAACCAGACAACACCTACCAACAGAATTCTTTTCTGGGTTGGCATCTGTTTGCTGTTCAAACTATAGTGGACACTAAGAGGGTAAGGAAAAAACTTTGACCTGGAGAAACTTAGAAGGTAGGTTGATGTGAAATGACTCGAGTTGTACTCAAAAAACATATAACAGGTCTATAAAGACTTAAGAGATTGTGAGGCACAGACTCAGATTCCTAAGAAAATTCAGAGAAAGTCCACTTGACACAGAGGATGCCATGGGGAATTCCATCATAGCCAAATCTTTTGGGTAGCATTGGAGCTAGAATAAGGAGTGGCAGAGATAGACTGGCAGGTGGAGAGAGCTGTAGTAGAGTAACCTGTGGTGGGCATGAGTATGAGGGTTTGCAACTGGCTACTTATTGCAAAGATAAAAAATAAACGTTAGTTAACTTTAAAATATTTGTGTTAGATTGACCTATTTTGAATAAATGTTACTATATGAAAAGTATACACTAGATTGATGTGCTTTGAATAGTTTTGCAATTGAAGCCTCCATATCAACTTATTCTAACACTGCTGAGAGCCTCTGGTGTATGATACATATGGAATTTTACAGCTGAGCATCTGGGGCAGAATTACAGAATGCAAAGGGCCTGGGTCTTCAGTTATAATTGAAAGGAAATTGGGAAGATGTATAATAGACTTACAAGAATCAACCTCTGTCCTGGGCAGTTGACATGTGTCATTTAATTGACAGGTCCATTTATTCAGTATTTGACTGTCTGATATGTGTCCTATGCTAGATGCAGGGACCTGAAGTACTGGCAGAAGGTGCTCTCTGAGACTGTTTCAGTCTACTGTGGAAGATGGACCTGTTACTTTCACCTGTCCCTAGGATGTTGGAAACATGAATGCTGTGCTATAGGAACATCATCTCCTCTCCTGCTCCTGCTAGGTCAGTGAGGTAAATATTTACTACCTTCATTTGGCAGATGAGAAACCTAGGCCCAAAGAGTTGGGAAATATCCAAGCCCACATGCTAATCAGTCACAGCTGGGAACTAACCCTCAACTTGCAGCCCTTTCCTGGAGTACATCTCAAGAAGGGCTTGAGACCACGTTGGGCTTCTTTATTAGCAAGCCCAGGGAGCTTGAATGGACCTCTTCTCCTCCATGGGTTTCAGTTTCCTCTTTTGTCAGCAATGGAGATGGGGTGTGATAGGATCTAAACTTCAATTCCTTTCTAATATGGAATAAGCTGCCTGTGCTCATCAGATTTGACCTTAGGTTAGCACTGCTACTGGGGAGATATAATGGGTTGCTACTCATATTATAAAGATATTTTTTCTCTGCCTGAACACCTGATAGGTCTGTCTCATGATGGAAAGGCAGCTGCCTTGGATGAGGTATTCAACCTGGGTTCATTCATTCTTCTAAACCTACTTTATTAATGTGTAGACTGTAGCTGAATGACCTGCTTATAGGGGTGAGAAGTAAAAGAGTTCGTCTCCATTGTTTATGAGTAATAGCTTTATAACCTTACTTTATCTTCTCTACTTTCTGTTCTTTTTTGTGCTGGGATTTACTCTATTGAGGGCTTTTGTTTCAGACTTTAGCATCTCTGACCTTTTAGAAATAGGACTTTTTAAAATGAAAGAACATAATATGTCACAGGTGACTCAGGCCAAATGATTCACCCTTTTCTCATAAGATTCGGGTTTTAATTGGGGTGTACATTAATTGTAACAAGGTGTCAGGAAATATTTCATGGGTGAACATGACCAACTTAGAAAACTGAACTTGTTCGAGGCTTTCTATGAAGGTACTCCCAACTGGCAGGAACTTGAAACCTAGTACAATTCACTGCCCTAGCTGACAAATACAACAGACTGCTTATTGGGAACATTTGAAAAAAGAATATATAATCGTTTTCTCATCTCTCTGATACATATGTCTACAAATAACACTGGGGACGGACAAGTGAAAACCGTTTTATGGTTCATAAGGGGTCAACCCCATGGAATATGAGTTTCAGACTGAGCAGACCTACAGATGTCTGAATCCCTGAATAATCTTTAAAAGTAAGCACAGGCTTCCACAGTGAGATCAGAGGCCTCTTATCTCCCTTGTTTTACCCTTTTTCTTTGCTGGGTCCACAGACGACAATGACCACCAAAGAAAACTGAGCTATTCAACATTTGCTATATGTTTTCTTTCTCTCTGATTCAAAGTGACCCTCTCCTATTTTGAGTTTGGCCAGAATAAAATCCCCACTCATTTTACTGAAAAAGTAGGAGGCTGTAAGTGGCAGTGTGGTGTTGTGGACAGAATAAGCATGGCTTTGGGGCCAAACCTGGCCTGAAGTCTTTGCTTCTGTGCCTACTCAGTGTGGTTCCCTCTGCGCGCCCCTGAAAGTCTTGCTGCCTTCCTACCCATGTGTGCTAAATGGGGAGCATAAACATTAGTTGGCCAGGTTTCTTTGGGAGCATGAAATGGTCTCATGAGTTGTGTGATCCTAAGTTGTGTCTTTCTGTTGTGCCAATTCTGAATGTTTTGAGGATTGTCTACACTAAAAACATGGAGACCAAGGGGGCAAGTGGCAGGAGCTCAGGGAAATGGACGCAGTACAATTGTATCTCTGTCTCCTTGTGACCGCGGAGGACCTGGCGGGCTGTGAGTAGAAGAGACGCGCAGCCCTTCTCAACTGGCACCTTCCATTCGATGTGAGGCCCTCCTGCGCCCTCTTCTCCACATCTGGCTCCTCTGAGAAGGTGGCGGTTCCAGCAGCCCAGTCCCCAGCAGGACTCAAGTGAGCCGAGCCCTGTGGTGACCCTCGATGTATATGCAGTGTGTGTAAAATCACTGATACCTCAATGTTGGCTGTTACCACAGCAGAATGTACCTTGTCCTGATGGACACAGTTCATCTTCAAATTACGGAATTTTTCCTTTTGTAGAAAACTTCTCCTTCTTGAAATTCATGTTTTCACAGTAATGCCATACTCGCCATCCCCCATGTTTCTTTTCAGAAGTTTTGTATTTACTATTTGGAACAGCAGCGGTTCTGATTTTGCCCTGACCTGACCAAGGGAAATCTTTTCAACTGGAACATCTCTTGAATTATTTGATTTTAGTAACTTTGAATTTTTTAGACCAGCATGAGCACTGGAGAGGCTATTCAAGTTTCTCTGAAGAGACATTTTATTCAACTTCATGTATTAATGTCTCTCAGCTTTGAGTGTGTGGTTTGAATTTGCCTTTGAATTGCAGATTCAATGTCCAATCATTATTTGATGACTTTGCTTAGATGTCTTTTAAGGATCTCGAACTTGGTTAAAGCATTACTGACTACTTCCCAAGCTCTACCCCACCTACTCAGAACCTGTACTCTGCTATGGTGCAAATGAAATCCCTATTCCTTACACTGGCCAGCAAGAATAGGCTTGCTTGTTTGACTCGATTTTCTCAGCCTTTGCCTTGTACAGTAGGACCCAGCCACACTGGCTGTGCTTCTGATTCTTAAACACAGACCTCTCATTTCACTCTTTGTTGTCTTACTTTCTTGTTTCTCTATTTTGCTGGTAGCTCTTTCTGAATTTGCATCTTGTCATTAAGGTACCTTCTGGGCAGGCTTTCTTTAGTCTACTGTGAAACTTGTTGCCCTCACCTATCTCCAGGGATTCATTTTCTACCTCAGCATATCATAGGGTATCTTCTTCATGGCAACCGCATTCATCAGTACTAAGACAGGAAAGTTTTTTGTACTTGTGCGTGTTTAGCTTCTGCCTTCTCATCTTTCCTTAGGGTGGAAGTTCACTGAGGGCTGGGACTCACTGTTGATTTCACTTCTGCTTCCCTAAGACTGGGGAGAATGCTTCCTTAGAACATGGAAGGCCTTTCTAAATATTGGTGATTGAGGTTTGGGTAGGTATGGGAAAGGAACCATGCTGTAATTATGCAGCTTTATGCTCCTATCCCTCATGAGGATAGGAAGGGTTATCTATTGTCTGGAATACAATATGCGCTCCTTGAATTCAATCAGCAACCTTCATGGCTGAGGGCTGGGCACAGGATGATTCTCAGATGTCCCACAAACTGACAATATCTCATTGCAATATTCATGTATTTGTGTGCATTTTAGATATCGGATGCCATGATAAGCACTGTATGTGTATTACCCCGTCCTACCCTATAGTTGTCTTCAGGATTGTTTTCTAATATCTCCTGCCTTTTTCTCTTCTGAGCACATGATATCATCACATTCTTTGATCCTTTGACAGGGAAGGTTCTTGTATCTAGTTCTGGCCATAAGTTATTAGCTAACATGGTGTGTGTGACCCTGGGGAAGGGTGCTTGGGTACACCCAAGAGCCCGTACAGGGCTCATGTCCCTGAAGACATGATCCCAGGGATGCATGAGATGAGGATACCCCAATAGCTGGGCTCCTATTGACATGAGCGAAGTTTCAATGGTGACTCGTGTGTTTAGGAAATAACCCCCTGCTATTTCAGAGTATGGAGATTTGGGGGCTAATTGTTACTGCAGCGTAATCTGCATATTCCGACTGATTTTTAGAGATGAAGCACTGTCTGCTCAGAGATGTGACTTGCCCAGAGTCACTTTGATAGCAATTAAGACAGCAGGCAAAGACTACTTTTACTATTTACGTAGATACATGTATTTTAACAAGTACATAATTTAGAAGGTACAGACTTTATTAACTGCTTTTTCAAGAAATGTCATATCCCTTTAGTTTTTCTAAGTCTGTCAATCTTTCCTCATCATTCCACCTCTCATACTGGTGTAGAACTGTTTCACCCAGTCATTGTTGGGTCTCTGCTTTGTCTTTCCTGGATTTTAATACCATCCCAGGTGTCACCTCTGGAGGGCACAGTTTTGGGAAACACTGTGGACCTCATGGTTACCCCTAACAAGGCACTTAGTCTGGGGGCCCCTGGAGACATTAGTGATTCAGTGCCACTGTTAAGTGCAGGAATCCACTGAGTCCTAGCTACACCTGTGTCTAGACACCTGCATTCCTTAAAGGTCCTAACACCCATCCTCAGACTGGGAAGGAGGTGGCTTTACACTCTTACTGCTCTTAATCTCTGAGCTCCTCTCTGCCCCACGTATTTATCGAGTGCCAGCTATAAACCAGATCCCAGCTTTGTGCTGAGGATTGAAAAGAAAACTCCAGGGACTCAGGATACACATTGGTAGGGGTCTAGGGAGATACATCACCCATAGGCAGGATGAGGCATGCAGGCGAGTCAGTGGAAAAAGAGACTCCCAGGCAGAAGGGATGGATGCGCCAATGCTGAGGCTGAAAGGGACACTGGCTGTGTGCTGGGAAGAGCCAGGGCCTGGTGTGGAGTGAGATTAGGGGTGCTGGGGAAGACCAAACCCCACCTGTTTCTGCAGTGACTTGGAAGCCACTAGAGGGTTCTGGACCTGGGAGGGGTGCGGTCTGATTCCCATGAGAGTAAGAGTCAAAGCAGGGAAACCCCTTAGGAGGGCCCTTCAACCATTTCTCTATAGTTCTTTCCCCTAATCTGTCCCCCAGTTTGGTCACAATCGCACCTCTTTCAAAGAGCTCCCCCCTCCCCTAACTCCTGCTGCCTGCCCCATCTGCAGTGGAGACTTTCAGTGAAGCCAGAAGGGATATAGGCACCTGCAAGCACTTTCTGAGTTGGGTCCAACTGTGAGCTGAGGGGACGCAGAGGTGTGGGACCCTTGAGGGAGAGAAGGAAAGCACAGAGACCTAAACACAAACAGTGCTGCTTCTTTCTGAATATTTAGAAATACACAGCAGCAAAACAAATACTGTCGCAATAGATCCCCACTCCATCACCCAACTAGTTTGGGTGATAACAGGCCTAATGGTAACACAGTGCACCTGAAAGGGCAGGAAGGAATGGCCAGAGAGAAAAAAAACATGGAAATGTGTATGCACATGTATGCAAGATAGTGTGTGTGAAACAGTGCACACACCTGTGTACCTGTGGAGCATCTTGTAACAGAGAAGGTAGAATTTCTACAGAGGGGCAGAGACAATGGTAAGGCATTTCTCCTTGCCAGGTAAAACATGGAAAGTCCAATTACATTTGTATTTCAGATAAACAATGAATAACTTTTCAGTGACAATATGCCTCAAAAATTTCATAGGATGTTCACTAAAATTATTCATTGTTTCTTGAAATCCAAAATTTGCATTTTTATTTGCTAAATATCGTAATTCTAATCTTAGATGATTTCTGAATGCCAGGTATGGTTGAAAGCCACACCCTGGTCCCCCCTAAATGTGACCCTTTGAATAAAGAGCTAGGGCTGAGGAGGCCGTACTCTTGGTGGGGGAATCATGTAAAGATGCAGCAGTTTGGCTCCTTTTGTGAGAGAAGATGGGAGTCACCTGCCTGAAGCATAAAGTGTGCTTTAGTCAATAGATTTCTCCTTTCTTCCCTCCCATCTAGTAGAAAGACATCTCAAGGGCAGCGGCTAGCATCGGTCACAATGTGGTTTCTTTATGCGCTGCCCTTTCAATTTAATTCGATAGTCGGGATAGAGTTGTTTCATAGGTTCTCAGATAGTGTGTAATAACCTCGGATGGTGCACGATGAACTAAATTTTGTCATAGGACTTGCTGACACCAACAGCCAGTTTCTGATTCAAAAGACTCCAACTCCAGAAGACGAAACCTGAAATGAGCAGGGTGTTTCTGCGTGAGCACAGGCAGGGGCTGGCGTGGCTGTTCAGTGTAGGTGCTGCCGCAGCAAGGACCCATGTGGCTGTTTCTTGCTGGTGGATGGGAACAGCTCTGCCTCACGCCCG
This sequence comes from Cuniculus paca, assembly GCA_004365215.1. Lineage (NCBI taxonomy): Eukaryota > Metazoa > Chordata > Mammalia > Rodentia > Cuniculidae > Cuniculus > Cuniculus paca. The sequence goes on from RJWT010001718.1 coordinate 44,748, forward strand.
GCACCATTTTCCTCCTTCTAGGAAGCCCATGTGTAACATACTTTTTCAGAGGTTTCCTGCGTGGAACATTTATCCTTTTAATAGCTGACCTACGACATATATGGGTGATGAGTCTCACCCATAATGTGTTCTTGCTTCATGGATTTTTCTTTGCTCCAGTGGAAACTATTTTAATGGACTTGCTGTGAACTCCTGAACATGCTCAGTTGGAAGGAAAATCTCTAAAGTGTGCATCTCCTTAAACTTTCCATACCAGGAGGAAATTGGATTTTGCACATCTTCTAGTTTACTCAACTTTGGATGAATAAATGTTTATTGAATGCCTTCCAGGTATGAGTCTCTGGACTTGGGTGATTGGGAGGGGATTGAGAAAAATAAGGTATTTCGATCTTCTGCTTTTGTGTTAGGAAGGAGAGGTTTTAGGAGGTGAGATGATGCTCCATGATTCTGACTGGAAAAGCTCAGCTTGAAGCATCTAAAGAACAAACCCTGTGCCACTCACCGGGAGCAGCGGGAGCAGCGTGGCCCAGGCGGCTCCGGACCGTCCGCAGCATGAACAGCCAACCCCACCTAGCTGTGCACCTGGGGAAAGGGCGACCAGACCCATAGAGATCGGCGCCCAGGCCCCGCCTGCCACGAACGTTCGGGGCGTCACTGGGGTCCTCCAGCACCCCGCCCGCGCGCCTGAGCGGCCCAGCAGCGGCTCCTCTGAGCCGCTTGAGTTGGGGGCGTGACCAGTGAGTTCTGCCTTGCCCGGCAGCTTGGGACTTCACCAAGAGACTGGTAGGAGTTTGTGTCCATCCCCCATCGGTCACAGACATTCCGGGCGTCACTGGGGCCCTGCCTGCCTGCGCCCCGCCCACTCACCTGGAGCAGCGTGGCCCAGGCTGCTCGGGACCACCGGGGCGTGCACAGCCAACCCCACCTAGCTGTGCACCTGGGGAAAGGGCGACAAGACCCATAGAAATTGGCACCCAGCCCCCGCCGGC
>RJWT010001719.1:0-45726 GCA_004365215.1 Cuniculus paca
CAGGTTTGGATTCCTCATGTTGGGGCCAGGACTAGAATGTGCAATCTTACCAGGCGCCTGGGAGATGCTGGTGTGGCTGGTCCAGAGAAAACTCTTGAGAATTGCTGCACTAGGCTGTCATTTGCTTTTTCTCACATGTTTTCTAAGGAGGCAGCACCATTTTATAACCCACCAGCCACAAAGGGGGGTTCCAAGATCTCTCTCCTCACTAACACTTGCTGTTCTCAATTGTTCTCTGTAGCCATCCCCATGGATGTGAGGTGACTGCTAGGGCACATTGGCTGTGTGATGATAGTGATCTCTCTGTAACTATGATCTTCCCTGTCTACTGGGTGGGTTCCTTCAACACAGTCACACGCATTAATTACTGCACATCTTTCTTACCTCATGTCCCTCTCTGGGAGCCACCCCACCGACTTCCCTTTCAGAGAGAATTTCTAAGAGTGCCACATGCACTGTCTCTACTTGCTCAATCTCATTTTCTTCTCAATCCTTTCTGCTTGAGCTCGCATGCCCACTACTTCCCTGAAATTGCCTTTGTCAGTAACCAATGGCAGGAGACATTAAGAGCCCACCAGCACATTGCACTTATGTCACTTGGCTCAGCACACCATCCTGCCTGGTGTTCTACCTTCTGACAATACATCAGCCAAATGCTACCTTGTAGAAAGGCCCTCCCCGATCCTTCAATCAACAGCCAACTGAGCATTATCATATGAATTTTCAATCCATCTGATAGAATACCCTGCTCCTCAACTTTAATTTCTATTTACTATGGAAGCACAAATAAAACACTTTTCTGCCAGGCATGTTGGTGCATATCTGTACTTCCACAACGTGAGGAGGCTGAGGGAGGAGAACTGCAAGTTCAAGCACAGGCTGACCAACACAGTGACTTAGTGAGACCCTGTCCTGGCTCAAAATTTTAAAAAAGGCCGGGTGTAGCTCACTGCGAAGGTCCTGAGTTCGATTCTGAATGTTATATGCATGCATGTTTTCTTTGAATAAGAAATTTTTATTAATCTCAGATCATTATAAACATGTAGATATGACAACATGCTCCATCAGCAGCAAATCCTGAGGTGACTTTTCATGGACTCTGAGGCACAGCAATCAGTTCCTCACTCTAGGATGCTTCCCAAAGGTTGACCTGTTTGTTCCATTTGTGTGGATGCAGCACTATAAACACAAGGCTTAAGCTAGCATTGTAAAATATATGGGCTGAGGGTCAGAGCACACAACGAAACCAAGTTGGATAGCTACTAATCAACACTTCATTAAAAATACAGAACGCAGACTTCATATTTTCTCTTCCTAAAAAATACATAGAAACACATGTTCTAGCAGTATGAAGAACAAATACTGGACTCTGATCTATTAAAATCAAAGACAATTTACAGTAAAATAAAACGTATTTACTTTATCCAATAGCTTCATTGCAATATCTTCTATGAACAACTTGTGGGACGATTTTGAGCCATCTAGTAAACACAGGAATTTGACAGCACAGATTCTCACATAATAGTCTTCTCTTTTAGTACTAAAAAACATAAAATGAACTTATTTTATATATTCATATAACTTTAAATGGAAAAATACATTAAGTACTAATTTCAAAAATAGTGTAACAAATATTAAATCTGCCCACCAACAAGCTAAGATTATGTAGGTCCATACTTAATGACTGTGGTGGGTAAGCTTAATCATGTCAACTTAGTTGGCTTGGGATCTGCTCAGGGGATTGGTGAAGCATACTCTTGGTTTGTACGGCTGGATCATGGAGATGTGACATTGGGGTCTATGTCTGGTTCCTTCCTCTCAGGCATTGCTGCCTTGCACTGTCACATTTCTGGCTTTGAGCCAGCTGACCATGGACTGGATTCCCTTAAATCATGAGCCAAATTAAACCTCTACTCCTTTAAACTGTGGGTGTATGGTCTTGGATCTCAGTGATGGGAAAGCTGACATTATTTTAAAATTCAGAATAACAGAACAAATAAATGTATTAAAAGAAGAGTGAATTTAGAAAGTATGAGCAAGCACAAATTCATCCAGATTTCTGGAAAAACAACACACACACTATTGGTGTTAGTCATCAGTATCTCTGGATAATACAGATCCTAGCTTGTGACACTAATTCTGAAGAGGACGAAGTGGCTTCTGCTCACTCAGGGCAACTATCCAACACCTTGTCTTTAGTGCACACTAAAATGCACTCCTCTAAATGGGGGCGAACTCTGGAAGCGCTGTGTGCTCTGAACATCCCACGTTTGGTGGGGTCTAGTAGAAATCACAGCACTTCGCAACCATTCACTAGAAAATTTCTTTTATTGCTACACTAAACTAGATAAGAAAACAAAAAAATTAACAGCAACAATAAAAATAATACATGTACTTAATAAAGACTGGCAGATGATTTAAGACATAGCACTCAGAACAGTAAAACTTTTGTGATTACTGTATGAAATAATTACTTGTTGTTCTTACTCAGAGAAAATGATATACTTTTAATCATGTTTATAAACACACAGTTTTGAAAGCTATGTGAAAAAGTAAACTTGGAAAAACTATCTCACAAGCTCCCAAAAATCAGTTACAAGGTTAGAATAACCATATTCTTGCTTCTTACATGTCAACCATGCTTCCATAAGGGGTTTAAGTTAAAAACAATTAGGGCCTCTTTTCAGCGTGATTCTATTTTTGTGCATCACCTGCTGATGCATTAAGATGGTGAATTTGATTTATAAGTCCCACCCCGAAAAAAGAACTGAAGAATAAAGCAAGTGTGCTGACGAACACCTCCCCACAGAGGAGGATGTGAGTTTCATGCTCTCCAAAGACACTTCCTTATTTACACAAGGCTTTGCAATATATTTAACAATGTTCACTACATTTTAGTAAATACTGAAAGATGTGAAGAAAATATATCAGCAAGGAACACAATTCTTTTTGGGGGGGGGTGGGGGGTAAGGTGCCAGGGATGGAACTTCGGGTCTTGCACAAGCTAGGAACATGTTCAACCATCAAGCGACGTCCCAGCCCAAGGAATATGATTTCTAGTATGCTTTTGAGTGCTTGGTCAATATCTTGAACTAGATTACAGTATTTGTCAGTAGTAAATATTTATTAAACTTGACAAAATCAGAAGAATATTTGTTGTTAAATGTGAAGTATCTTGCATTTGTCAAGAGATAATAAACCCACCACACTTACTTTTCCATAATGACATTTGCTGCACAGTTCTGTCCAAGATTTTCTATGAAGGTTTGTATGTCCTGAATAAGTCTTTCCATAAAAAATTTGAAAAGAACAACAGGATTAGATGAGGAAAAACAAAAGTAACTCACACTTTACAGTATTCTGTTTGAAGCCTCAAAGCAAAGACATAATTCTACCCAGATAGGTATTTAATAGGTTATGACAGCTTGCAATAATAGCATTTTACCTCTGATCACGCCTAAACACAGTTCCAAATATACAAGCCTCCAGGACAAGTTCACTATAATTTTTGGCACAGGATAAAGATCCCTTGGAGTCAGACACTATCCAAGATTGGCAACAGTAACTGATCAGTGTATTGAAGACTCCAGTTTTCACGGCAGACATTTCAATTATCTTACATATAATCTGGAATGAAATACGATGGTCATTTTATCCTTTGAACAATTTGGTTTTTAAAAAATTAATGTTGCTAAAAACGTACTTCAATGGATCAAATGACAGTTTCAACACAATCCTGAATAGTCTTTAAAAAATTTAAAATTCATTATTAGAATAATTTTGCGAAATAATAATCACAAAATGGTACTTTTTCACCTCAATAATAAAATGCTACCAGTAGGGATATTCACCCAGAACTTTTTTAGAGAAGTAACTGCCCAAGGTAGTAGAAGAAAAGGGTAAAAACACCTCACGTGACTTTCTGAACTTCTTTACATTTCGCAGAGCCCCCACTGACTGAGGCGGCACAGACCTAGGTCTCCAAGTGGGGACCTGGTTCTACTGTGGGGCAGAAGAGAACCAGAGAGGCACAGACCGTGAGATAATCAGAGGATCTGACCTTCAACTTCCCCAGGGACAGGAGGCGCGACTGGATTCCCAGGCCTGCCGGAATTCCCTCAGCTTACGTTTCCTATCGTATGAGTGGCTGCAAATTCAAAAACAGCAGTTCCTCAGCATCTACGGGCTGCAGGGTGTGGGGAAATGCTTCCAGGATGCCCTTCGTATGCTGAAATCTGCATGCAGAGGCTCAAGTCCCTGATACGAGGCAGCACAGTGTTTGCATATGACCTGTGCACATCTGTGTACTTTAAATCATTCCTAGAGGACTTACAATGCCTAATACAATGGTGATTTTGTGTAAATAGCTATTATACTGTATCACTGTACTACACTGTTGAGGGAATGACAAGAAAAAAGTCTGTACATGTTCAGTTCACAGGGAATTCTTTTTTCAAGTATTTTTGACCTATAGTTGGTTGAACCTGCAGATTCAAAACCTATAGATACTGAGGGCTGACGATGCCATAGGAGCCTAAAGATTTTTTTTTTAAGTGCTGGGGATGAAAGCCAAGGCCTTGTGTGTGGTAGGTCAGTGCTCTACCACTGAGCCTACCCCAGTCCAAGAAAACCTCCTGATAAGGATTACACTCGGGACTGTTTCCTCACCTAAGAAACCCCAGCACAGGTTCAGAGACAAAGGGTACTGAACATCTGTTTTCAGTTTCTGAGCGAAATCACATCAACTATGGAGAAAACAAAATGCAGTGTGCGCCACTCTATCTGCTCCCAGGGCCCGTGGTCATGCAGGAAGGACAGTGCTGCCTGGTTACCAATCTCCCTAGGATGGGAAAATACAGGCTTTTGTGTAGATTTCCTAATGTTTTTTAAGTGCCAAGATTGAACCTGGAGCCTTGCATATGTTAGGCAAGAACTCTACCACTAAGCTGCACCTTCAGTCCTTTTTATTATTATTATTATTATTTATTTATTTATTTTTGGGTACCAAGAATTGAACTTAGGGCCTCACGCTTGCCAGGCAGGCACAGCATCACTGCGCTAAATCCCCGGCCCCCACCCCTTTTTGAGACAGGGTGTCACTACACTGCTCAACCTGGCCTCAAACTTGCAATCCTCCTGCGTCAGCCTCCCAAGTAGCTGGGATTACAAGCATATGGGATTACCACTATACGCAGTCAAATTTCCTAATTCTCAAGCTCTCAGCTAATATTCAAAATTTTAAACACTGTGTGAACCAAATAAATGTGTTAATGAGACAGATGTCACTGGCTCTTAATCCATGCCTTCTCTCCTCATTCCTATTGATAACCCCTAAGGCTCAAGAATATGTTGACTGAGTGGCTGAGTTGATTAACTGCAAATCTAATACCTGCTTACAAACATAACTCTCTTCTCCCCCATGCCATAGTCACAAATTGAAAAAAAAAGTGAGTTACCTCTTTTATTTTGAAATACGCCTGGCTCTTGATTTTGGCAGCAATGGTGAGAACTTTGTTATCAAAAACAAACTGAACAAAAGCCTTTAAATTAGGCCAGAATGACAGCTGAGTGTTGCTTAAAGAAGATATAATGTTCCAGGCCATGTCAAAAGACTCTATGCAGAGTGATTCAGCGGACATCAGGAGCTGATAGGAGAAAAGGAAAAACACACCTTGTCACTTAATTCCAGAAGCTTTGCTTGCTTGCCTATCTTGGTCTTCAATTCTTGTTGCATGGTGTCTCACCTTGGGAACCAGAACCTTCATGCAACGGAACACAGGCAGGACCTTCTCAGAAGGGAGGATGGAGAGGGTGTCCAGTGCAGACCTCAGAGTCTGAGCTGGCATCTGGATGGCGGGCAGCAAGGGATCTGGAACAGTGCCATCTGCAGCTGGAACCAGGTTGTGATACTTTTCCAAAAGGAAGGAAAGGCAGACCCACTGATCATGGATGTACTGCGCGACCACTCTCCCCCATCCTTGGGAGGATGACTCTTCAAAGAAGCTGAAGTAAAAATACAGTTACCATGCCACACTCCCCCCAACTTGTCTCTTTTCTCATAAAGGGGAACCCGAGGCTGTGGTGTGAATGTAGTTTGTCCCCTAAAATACTACACGGCAGCTCTGCCCCTTGCTTGACTTCACTACTTAGGGCCGTGCTGGGGGCCTGGGAAGTGGGGTGTCTGGTCTGGGCCACAGTCATCAGGAATACTCATGCTTTTCTTGTGGCAGAGTTCTTACTCCCAAGGAACCGGATTAGTGTCCAAGAGTGACCTGTTACTCAGCAATGCTGTCCATCATGTTCTCACACCCACATGCGCCTACTTACTCTTCCGATTTTCTGCCATGTGGTGAAGCAGCATGAATTCAAGAAGATACTGGTACTCTGCCAGTCTCCAGAACCATAAACCAAAATAAACCTCTTTTCTTTATAAATTATCTAGCTTCCAGTGTTTTGTTATAGCAATGAAAAACTGACTAATGCAATAATTACAAACGGTCACTATCAAATATTCTATCTACCAAAACGTAAGGAGCTCTGTAAACCTCAATTTTATAACTACCCCAAAAGCAGGTATTTTCCCAACCTTAAATTATTCTTAAAAACTAAATGCAGTAGAGTTGGATTTCAACAGAAGAGATGATTAATATGATCATACATTTTGATCTTTAATGGAGCCTCATCTCCTAAACTTCAGAGCACCATCAGCACTGCTGGGCACTCTCCAGTTATCCTAATGACAATGAAACTGAATTTCTAGACTTAGCAACAAAGATACCTCTAGCCTACCTGTTGCTGTCTGTGGAGTAAGCACACTGGCCCTGCTCCTCAGCATGGGGCTTCTGCAGCGTCTGATTAAATGGAAAAGCAGACAGGAACCTGTCCATGGGCTCGGCATCGAGGGACTCCAGCTCTGGCATGGGCTGCAGGGCCCTGGCCTCACACACCATGGCCAAAGTGGCCATACTGACTGCCCTCTGGATCTGATCACCAAGAGTCGGCTCCTGCAGGGACACAGAGCAAGCTTTTGTTTCACATAAGCAAGCTCCCATCAACGGGGACACCTCAGGGGTGGGCTATGACACCTCATACTTCTCTTACCCCTTAGGCCTGCGATTTGAATATCGGGGACAGAAAAGGAAACCCAACATGTTGTTCAGTTGTACCATGTCTCTAGAGATTGGCAACGAGTGGATTCAAAATGACAATAAGAATTCAGCATTTCAGATTAAAAAGAAAAACTGATTCCCTCTTCTGGCAGAGGAGTACCTAAAACTCTTACATGACTGACCAGCTATGTGTAAGTAATCATGTCCCAACTTTTGCCTGCTCATGAACAACATCCCCAGGGTGCAGTCTTATTTTACTGGACAGTGACTGTTACCAAAAGAAAATAAATAAACAAAAAAGACTCCAAGTTACACACAATTCCGTCTGTGAGCCAGGTACAGCAGGACAGAGCTGGAGCTGGGACCCGTAGAACTAGGTCTGAACGCTGACACACGTTATCACCAGCCTGAGTGTGACCACATTACACCTTTGTTTTTTTCTCATCTGCAAAACGGGTCCAGTCTTAGAATCTACTTACAGGGTTACGTATTACATAGGGGGCTGCTTCATGTGAGGCCTTGGAGCTCTACTGTGGGAACGCGGTGTGGGTAACCAATAACGGCCTAGGTTCATATGTAGAGAAGACTGGTGGTCATTAAGCAAGAAGCCAGGAGCACAGCAGGTGCCACAGTGGCTCCTGCCCATGCCGCCAGCAGCCTGGCTGTGCTGGGGGGACCTTCTACCTCCCAGTGCAGGCTCTTCCGACCCCAAAGCTACAAATCTCTATGGACCAACTTTACAAATCAACTCTGCCCATATTAGTGTGACCTTGAGCCAATTGTGCTTCAGTGAAGTATAAAAGTCAACTTTTAAGAATGACTGTAGAACCTCTGTGAATTTATTCTACACTTGAGACATACCACGCTCTTCTACATCACTAACAGACTAACAGGAACTAGGTCTTTTATGGTTACAATGACACTAATTGTAAAATCTGGACTTCCTCTTTCTGCTTCTGAGTTGCAAGGACACTGAAATGTCAGTCTTCTATACCATTTCCTTTTGAACAGGTCTAGAGAAAACTACTTTACGAATTAAATTATTAAAGCAATCAAGTCAGTTCTTTGTTTTTATCAATGGTTCAGACCCTTTAAGACTATGATTCAGTTCAACTGTATTAGTATTTAGCAAGTACAAAGTGAAAATAGCCCTGGCAAGTGTGAGGTCCAGAGTTTGATCCCCAGTACCAAAACAAAAGTGAAAATAGCCAGCATTTACTGAAGATTTCCTACATGCCAGGGACCGTTCTAAAGATTCACCATATGTGGGTTTGTCATAATTTTTCCACACCAACCCTATAATCCACATCCTGCAGCTGTACTATAAGTACGGACAGTGTGCTTGTGTAAATTTCCCTTGGTCACATGTGGACAAGCATAAAGCCAGAGTCCAAGCCCAGAGGTCTCTGAAGCCTGCATTCTTCACTGCTACAGCTTTCTGAGCGATGTGTAAGAAATACTGTCAGGTGTTAACATTTGGTGGAGGCATATACACACAAATTACTCCCGAAAGAAGAAAGAGGGAAATAAATGCCACAGTGCAGGCATAAAGAGCAACGAAAGAGTGAGCACAAGTGTGAGCCTCTAATCCAAGAAGATCTCTAGAGAAAAGTGATTTCCAATGGGCCACAGGGAAGGACCAGCCACAATCAGGCATGCTGGAGGAAGAAGGGCAGGTGCTGTGACACAGAACTCTACATGGTAGCCTGCAAGGTGAGGCACTGTGGAAGGACAGCAGACAACAAGAGTGGAAACTGAGCAGGAGGCTGAGCATGGAGGGCTCAGATATCAGCTGATGAAAGGGTCCTGTACTGGACACGTGTAGGCAGAAGACCTACTATAAGTCCTCTGTCTGTACCTAAATATTTTTAAGTCTGTGGTGTATGCCTCTAACCCCAGCACTTGGGAGGCGGAGGCAGGAGGATTGTTGCAAGTACAAGGCCAGCCTGGGCTACAAAGTGAGTTCAAGGCCAGCCTGAACTGCATAGTGAGACTCTGTCTCAAAAAAGAAAAACAAATTTTTTTAAGTCTGAAGTCATCATATTTCTGATACATGTTCAATAGTATGATATCCCAATCCTAACCACACAGTGTTATCACCTGCAGGCCCAATTGTAACAATTAAATTTCAGCACATACTTTCTATGATTTTAAGATACTATGCATGCAACAACAACTGAATATGTTATGCCTGATGCCTTATTCAACATAACCGTAAGCCTTGGAGCTAAGAGGATTACCTTTCCACTTTCCATCTCTTGAAGATGCTGCATAGATGCATTTTTCAAAGGAGAAAGAACTCTACAGACGGAGTTGCCCCTTTTCCACCCTGCCTTCAGATGGAGGTTTGTGAGCTCCGTTAACAGCATGAGGTATAAATGGCAACGATCCAGATCTGCAACCTAAGACAGACATTAAAACAGGTAAGGCGGCAAGCAGGGTCTGTGAATTTCACATACCTGTGAGAGCTCGGGCAGGAAACAGCCAGTTTGTTTAAAAGTGCTAACAAGACTTAGAGGAAAGAATCACTGCCCCAAGCATGAGCCCCCTGCAGGCCTGTGGACATGCTTTTCTGTATTCCTATGAGTTCTCACTCAGCCCACTTATGGCACATTTCATATCAAGTCATGTGTCCCTCCATACCCATTATGAGGCCCAAAAGGCAGAAGCTATGTTTCATTAATTCCTACATAAATAGAACCAATAACAATTACAGTAACTGCCACTTGGTTTTACAATCATCAATTCTCACAAGGAAGACAACTGTCCTGCTTTCAAAGTTAAAACAAAACTAAGTTTTGGAGAAGTTGAACAACTTGCCTGATACCTCAGAGCTACTAGGTGAGAGGCACAGAAGCAAACCCACATCTTTTTGACTAGTAAGGTCAGGTACTGTAGAAATAGGTTCCAGCTGGCTGTGCCATTCACTGGCTCTCTGACCAAGGGCAAGTTACTTGACCTCACATCTACAGAGTGAAGAGAGTGATACCTACCCAACACAGGGCCTTTGAAAGAATTAAGTGACATAAAGTGACAAACAGACTAGCATTTAGCAGTGGCTCTAATTATTATCAGGATACCAGCAGATTACTACTGTACTGCAGGAGGCCTCCTAGGGCACACAGAAAATAACTCACTCATCTAAATCTATTTTACTGAGCACCTACCTGCCATTTTACTGGGAGCAAATGACATGGAAACAGAAGGGAACTGGTACAGCATGTGGTGACAAACAATACAGGGAAAGCAGACAGAGGAGCCAGGGAGCACTCCTAAGTTCTGGGCATAAGACACTGCTGGTGCCTTCAGGGAAGGGACACGGGGGATACTGTGGGAGTAGCAATGAGGGGTTCCAATTTCAATCAACTCCGCTTGGGCGATCAGACAGTGAGGGGTATGGGCTCAGTAGCCGAAAGTTTTAGCTCAGAGGAGAGGCAGAAGGTGGAGGGTGGGAAGAGTATGACTGAAGCCAGGAAAACAGGGAGGGACCCTGAGGAGAAGTCAGGAGAGGAGAGGGAGAGAGGAAAAGGGCGGTGCCAAACTCCAAAGGCAGAAAGGCAGACAGCAGAGAACAGATGCTCCACAGAGAACAAATTAAAGCCAGAGTGAAGGACACACGCAAGGAGATGACATCACAGAAGCCAGGGAGGTGGCGGCTCAGGACTACAGGGTCAGTGGGTCAGTACAATACAGTCTGGGACATATCTATTAGGGTTATGAGAAACAGCCACCAACAAACTCGGCGAGAGCCCTCTTTGTACCACATGGGAGATAAAAGCAGATCATAGGAGGGCAAACTCATGAAAGGACGGAAATAGGACTGGAGAGGGCTGTGGAACTGAGAACACTCTTTTGCGAGGGGGGCTCTTAAATTTGCTTAAATGTTTATGGAAGAATCCTGAAGGAAAGGTCAGGCTGAGAACACAAGAAAGAAAAGACTACAGACAGTGCAAAGCCCAAGCAGAAATGAAGGCAAGACCTCCACGCATGCAACGAATATACACAGTGCTGCCCATCTGTCCTGTCCTCTGAAACTTTCTATGCCCTGGGAAGTACGCAGAGGTATTTTTTTTGAAGATGAAGAAGCTGAGGCTCAGAACTCTGTAACTTGCCCCGGTCACAATAACACAGATGGAATAGGAACTAGATGACCCCATGGTCTGTTTCTCTCACTTCCTAAAGCTGCTTCTAGAGAAATGAGTACACCGGTTTTTCTTTTCAGTTTGATATGGGGACTGCTAGAGAAAAACCCAAGTGGAGGCTGACAAGGACAACTCTCTGGGGACACTCACGGTCTGCAGCTCACGCATGGTCAGTCTTCTAAGGACAAACTGAGAAACACTCTCGGTGGCAGACATGACAGCACTCTCGAGAAGAGCAGACACCTCATCTGTGGGGAAAAAGTGTTTCACTAAAATAGCAGAAACAAGTTCTTTGGTTCAAAATACAGCTGATGTCTTGGCACAGCTGTTAGGCATGAGGGTAAAGCACTTACCAAAATGAATCGCAGTAACACAATCATCCTTCCCCCCGTGCAGGAGTCTTATAACTAATCTTACAGGTTACGGGGGGTCCAGTTCTAGGCAGGATGGGACAGGGACACTGATAAAGCCTGGACAGAATGCACATATGGAATGGAAGCAAAGGGCAACAGACAGACATAGAAGGAAGCAACACTGGATGGCCACAAGCTCACTGGCTCACTCTTCCAGGTTTCATTGCAAACTGTGGAAGACACAGGAATGACAATGAAGTGGTAGAGCCCAGTGTAGGTGGAGGACGAACACAGAGATGCCTCCAGGGAGGCTGTGTGCAGAAGAATGGCTCCTGTGTGTAGCTCCTGTGGCTGTGCTGACCTGCATCCCACACACCAGGGCTGAGGGGACACAGACCCCACTGCCCAGCTGCAGAAGAGTGGCCACATAGGACTCATGGAGCAGGTTCCCCAGAGCACCACACAGATGGAACAGCAAAGTTGAGTGAAACCAGAACCCACAAAAGCTGGTCAGAGTGCAAGCTAGAATGTGACCAGATCCACTATCTGCTGAACAAAAACCCCAATGTTCTCCCCAGAGGACTTGAAGGAGACCCAGAGTCTCACAGGATAGCCAAAATAGCTAGAATGAAATACAGAACTGCTGGACTAATGAGGATTGGGAAAATCCCCAAAAGGCAATCTTCAGATCACACTACTGAGAAGTCATGGATGTTACACTGATAGCAACTGGACAGTGACTTTTGAGCAGCTTTTATAAACACACTTCCACGAGCAATCAGGACCACTCCTGAAGAAAAGGGAACAATGGACAGTCTCAGCAGATAAACAGAAGACACACAAAAAAATCAAACAGGCATCTGATAACCAAGCAGCAAACTTACCAAAATAAAGTAAGTAGAAGAGACACAAAAAGTGAATAAACTTGAAAATAAATCATTAAAAATTGCAACCTGAAAATCAAGAGAAAAATGATCGAAAAAAAATGAACAGCTTCAGATCCAGGTGGGATACAGATCCATGTGGGATAATAATGATGATTTAATACTAGTGTCATCAGAGACCAAACGGGAAAGAGAAAGACTGCAAAGCTGAGAGTATCTGAGTGAAAAAATGGCTGAACACTTTCTAAGTCTGGTAAAAGACACAAACGCAATCACCGGGCCTGGTGGCACACACCTTAATCCCAGCACTCGGGAGGGTGAGACAGGAGGATTGTTGTGAGTTCAAGACCAGCCTAGGCTACAAAGTGAGCTCAAGGCCAGCCTGAACGGCATAGTGAGACCCTGTCTCCAAAAGACAAGGGCTGGGGATCTAGCTCAGCGGCCTAAGTACTTGCCTGGCAAGCGTGAGATTGTGAGTTTGATCCCCAGTGCTGCAAAAAAAAAAAAAAGATACAAACCTATCCATTCAGGAAGCTTGGAGAATTCCAAAAAAGATAAGCTCCTGGAAAATTCGTGGCCAGACACCACATAACCAAATGCTAAACACTGAAGATGGAGACACAATTTTGAAAGCAGAGAAAAATATAATACCAAGGAGAAGCATTCAATTACTAGAGTCCTCAGGGGAAACTGAGAAGGCCAGGTCTACACAGTGTGATCGAAAAATAGGGTGTTTAAAAAATTTACCACAGTCACAGACACATTGCCATTAATCCCCTCTTGAATGCTCCCCCTTGCTTCAGACATACTTACTCCACCATTCTTGTCACTTTCTGAAGCAGTTCTGGAAGTCTTTTGTTTTTTTAGCTGTGCTTTCGTGGCTGCCTCCACGTCCTGAATCCACTCAAAATGTTTCCCCGTCATGGACGTTAACTCTGAGAAACGGCCAGAAGCTGACAGTGCCAGATCCAGGCAGTAACAGATGAGGTCACACCATTATGTTTTCACAAACCTGACCTTTCACTGGATGGCAGGAGGCAGAAGCATTCACCAAATATGTGGTCACATCTCATAAAGATACTCATGAAACAGGACTTTCAGAACAGCTCGAAGTGGCAAAAAGGATGGGGTGGGTATGTTTGAAATGAAAGAGAACAATTTAAGGGGGATTCTTGACAATGTGTTGCTTACTATATTTTAACCTAAATATTCATGGTATACTTTGATCACACCTTATAAACTACTGATCCATCAAACCAGAGTTTTGTATCCTGCAAAAGTATTCTTCAGACGTGAGGGTGAAACAAAGACGTTCTCAGATGAAAGAAAACTGACAGAATTCACTGCCAATAAATGTGTTCCAGAGGAAATGCTAAAGGAAGTGCTTCAAACAACAGGGACACGAGGTCCTAGGGAAATCTGAAACATAAGAATGAAAGGAGAGCAGAAGAAATCTGGGAGATCCCTGGCAAATATGACAGGCTCTTTTCCTTTGAGTTCTTTAAAATGTTTGCTGAAAGCAAAGGTTATAACGTTGTCTAACAGGATGTCATCCATACGAAAAAGTAGAACATTTAACACCACGTCCCTTTGTATTCCCAAGACTTTTGCCAAGACGAGGGAACACAAGCAACTGGGCAAACTAGTGCTACTGCAGAACCTGCCTCGCTGCCCATATGCTAAGTCAGCGGCTCCCTGGAAGGCTGGTCATGTAAAGGAACCCGGTGAGCCTACAGTGTCAGTGCTCTGTAGCTCAGTCTATTCCCCGCCTGAGATAACTGGGTGTGGAAGAGCACTGTGGAGCGCTACAGTTCAGCTCACTGCCATGGGACACTCCTGTACTTTCTGGTGAATACTTGTCCAGGCCATCACCACTGGACTTCCGAGTGGTGCTGTTTGTAAGTACTCAGCCCCCATGGGAGTGGCACTGCTGATGAGCGGAGTAGTGCAGTGTGACCCATACATGCTTATGGTGAACCCTTCCTGTTACTGAGTCTCAATTAACCCTACTAGTGAGCCCTTAGTAATTCCTGGGTCAAAGGGAAAGTATCAACGAAAATGAGAAGATATTTTGAATTAAAAATGCAACATATCAAAAATATATGGGTACAGTTAAACTAAAGCTTAGAGGTAAATTCATGACATTAACTGCCATTTTGGAAAGCAGGAGGGGCTTTGGGTGTAGCTCAATGGTAGAAACCTTGCCTAGCAGGCACAAGGCCTTCCCTTCAAACCCCAGCAACAAAAAAGAAACAAAGTTGCACAGAAAGCAAAAAAGATCTAAAGTAACTAATCTCAGCAGCAGCATTAACACAAAAGGACAAAATAAACTTATAAACCAAAAAGCAAGCAGAAAAAAGCAGAGTATCAATGAAATTAAAAAGGATGAAACTAAAAGCTAGTTCTTTGAAAAGATCAATAAAATAACCACTAGCAAGTCTTAGAGAGGAGAAAGGACAAACTACCACCACCAGGAACACAAATAGAGATATAACAATACAAACACTGCAGACATAGGAAGAATCAGGGAATCCTACAGACGGCTCTACAAACAGAAGTGTTCCTATTCACAGATGACCTGATTGTCTACAAAGAACATCCCAAGGAACTTATAAATCAGCTCTTAGAACTAAGTCCTTCACCAAGGTCATAGGATACTAAGTCAACATACAAAAATCAATCAAATTTCTCTATGCTAGCAATGTACAGTAGAAAACACAAGCCTAAAAATTCACAATAGTGTCTGCTCCAACAAAACTATGTGGCTGTAAATCTAATAAAACCTGTGCAAGGTATGCTGTATGCTGAAAACTACAAAACTATGATGAAGAAATCAAAGACAACATACATAAGTGAAGAAACACATAATGTCTATGCAGTAAAAGCCCCAACACAATAAAGAAGGTGATTTTCTATAAAAGGGTCTACAGATTTAATGCAATTCCAACAGGGATTTTTTTTTTTTCTGTTTTTGGTAGATACAAACAAGCTGACTATAAATGCATAAGGAATGGTAAAGACATTACATTGGTTAAAAATAGTTTCAACACTGAAGAATAAATATGAAGTATGGTAGCACACACCTGTAATCTCAGCACTCTGGGAGGCTGAGGTAGGAGAATCCCAAATTCAAGACCAGTTTGGGTAACTTAGCAATGCAGAGAGACCCTGTCTCAAAATAAAAAAGGGCTAGGGATGCGGCTCAGTGCAAAAGCTCTGGGTTCTAGTCCAGGACTACAAATAAATAAATAGCCAAAAAGATAAACAGCAATCATACTTACTATGAATGTATAGCAACCAAGACAATGTGGCCTTGGCACATAGATCAAGGGAACAGAGCAGACTCTAGAACCAGACACACACATGCACAGCCAACTATCTCTAAACTACTGAGATGTCACTCCCCTAACACTCAATCCCCGACTGAAAGTGTCCAATCCAGTGGTTTCTGGCACAGGCACCCATACATGCAGCCATCATCACAGCCATATTAGGACACATCACCACCACAAAGCCCAACTCCCAACCATCATCCCTGCATCCTCACTTCCTCCTCTACCTTTAGTGTCTACAGTGAAAACCCTCTCATGAAAGTCAATCTGTTCGGGCTGGGGCGGCGAGGCTGTACACAGTCTTCCACACTTCCTGCCTCTTAGAATCATCCCTTGGCCCCTGACCCAGCCTCCCAGCTGGGCCTCAGCCAGCTCCTCTTGGAGACTCCTGCTGTATCACAGCTCCTTCCTTCAACTTTCAGCCCTCCTAGCCCACAGGTAAGGACACATCACATGTCCACAGCTACTTGCAAAGACCTTTTTTGCATCATCCTATAAAGCTGAATGTGCACACACCTGAGGAAGTCCCATTTCATTCCCAAGGTGGGCACCTGCCCTGGAGTGGCGCAGACACAGGCCCCAGGAAACAAAAGAACGTGTCCACAGCAGCACTGTACACAACAGGAATAAACCAAACATGACTCAATGTCCAGCAAGAGGGAACCCAACAGACTGTGCTGTGGTCAGTTAACGGAAGATCCCACAACATCCATGAATCTTAGGAGTATGTGGGGCAGACAAGGCACAGAAGATTCCTTACAGGAAGACACATTTCTATAAAGCCTGAAAACAACAAACTAAATCACACATTGTTCAACTCATCATGAATGGTCAAGTGATCTTCAACAATGGCACCAAGAATACGAAGTGGGAAAGGCAAGTCTCTTCTACAGCTGGCATTGGGAAACTGGATATTCGCCTGCAGAAAACAAAGCTAAACACACAAAAACCAACACGAAATGGATTAGAGGATTAAATGCAGGCATGAAACCATCAAACTGCTGGAAGAACACATCAGGAAAAAGCTTAACTTTGGTCTTGGCAATGACCGCTTTGTATATGACACCAAAAGCACAGACAACAGAAGTAAAAATAAACAAGTGAGATTACATCAAACCAGAAAAACCACTGCACAGCCAAGGAAACAATCAACAAAGTGAAGTCACTCCACAGAATGGCAGGGGATGGCCAAAAGAGTCAAGGTTTCAGTTCCACAAATTAAATAAGTTCTGGAAATCTACTCTTAGTAGAAGGCCTGACTGCTCCTGTGTTACACTCTTACAATGCGGAAAAGGTGGCTCTAACACGAAGTGTGCTCTCTTCACAGACAGTAACAGTAACAGGAGTGGTAGGAAATCCTGGGAGGTGATGGCCTTGATGGTGCTGATAGTTTCACGAGTGTAGACTTATCCCCAAACTCATTAATTGGAGAAATTTAGTACATACAAGTTTTTAACATATCAATCAAAAGTCAATAAAGTAGTTTTAAAAAAACAACATATATATTAAAGAGTATCCATTTATGCAGCAAAACCCTTTTCTGAAACCCATGAAAGTGAAAAAGAAAAAGATAAAATCAACAGAGAAGCAACAAGAGTGACACTGAAGAGTAGCAGGCAAGCGAGTTCCTAGGTTGGGGGCTTTGAGCACAGGTGTATCATCAGTTTGCATCAGTATACATGAAATCATCACATGTTCTTCCGTTTGTATCAAATAATATCACAATTTTTAACATGTTCACAACACAGCCATACATGCATGACTGTCCCAAGCCACCCAAAAGGAAAGTTATGCTGGTACCACTGGTTGTTCAAGTCAGAAAGAACGTGTTAAAGTCAGGACGCATCAAATGGGTCCGAACTAATGCTCTTAAGAGCTGAAAACCTTACAAGTTACCATTAAGGTCACGGCATGTGGTTCTGCTACCATCATAAAAAATATGAAAACCTAAAACTAAATTTAGTATTTCATAAACACATTAAAATCTAACCTTATCAGTTTTAGTCTCAGGTTTAACCTAATATCAGTGCTGTGTAGGATCTTAAATAGCAAACTTCTAGAATTGTAAATAAAAATGGTCAGAAAGGATAGAGAAATGAGATTTACCCATCAATATCTGCCTCTCTGACATTCATGTGTTTTCCACTGCTTTGCTACATACATTTTAAGGAGAGAAGAGCACCCTCAATGCTTCTATTGACAATCACTGTGCTTTCTGTATAAAGTATTTTCTACTAAAGGGGTGCTCAGAGATTAATATATTTAAAAGTAAGTATAAAATCACTGCCTTTGTCATGCTTTAGCATATAACTTCCTATAACACCTAGCACTATGGCAATCAGAAACAGATCCAGCATAAACAGCTGTAACAAAGTAATCGCTTTCAACAGTCTGGAAATCAATGAACAAAAATGGAAAAAAAAAAAAAGGCAAATGAAGTTGCATTCTAAAATCGATAGTAACTAACACATGTAAAAAACACTGGAATGTCAACTCCAATGTATCCCCAACACTACCAGAAGACACCCAATAAATATGATGAAAGAAGTTCCCTTTAATGTAAAAAGGTCAGGAATTCCCTTTCATTCTATCATACAAGCCACACACCAAGCAAGAAACCCAGAGACTACATGGCCTCACCATCTTGGGGACTGGAACCTTTCAACATGCAAGTGTGCAACAATTTCACCAGCAACTGCAGGCATCTGTCAGTCCTCAGCAAGGGCATGTACGCATTGGTACCCAGCTTCATCAGGGCATCCAGAAGGGGGTCTAAGAATATCCTCAACACATTCTGTGTTCTTCGCTTTTCACTAGATATTAAAAGACATGCCCAAATCAACCATCACAAAAGCATAAAGGAATTACTGCCCATCTATAATCTGTGGAATTGGTTAGCTACTGGAATCAATTAGACAAAGTTACTCTTAGGGACGACTGAAGCACCCAGCACCTGTGGGGACAGGTCTCTTGGTCTGTGCTTTTTCGTAAGTGTAATGACTGTCTAGGGAAGAAAAGTACACAAAGAACCCCTGACTCCAACTGCAGGCTCTAGTGGGAAGGAAAGGCCAACATCCATTTGCAGGTCAAACTGTGAAGACCCTGCCTCTGTAATACAGTAAAACAGCACAAAACAAAGGTAAACTAGATAAGCTTGGTAAGCTACTCAAAGAAATGAAATGAAGCATGATTAAACAAAAAAACCTAAAGTTTTATGTAAAACTGCTAACAACTTGAGTACTAAAACTCTGCCTAAAAAGAGATTTGGTATAAATAAAATTAACTGCCATGCAAACACACTATCGATTTACCTACTGAAGCTATTATCTCAGCAATTATAATCTGACAAAAATTTATCTTCTCAGACTTCCAAAATGTAAATGAGTTTGGTTAATCTTTATTATCATGTCTTAAAAATTATGTATTTTAAAACGAGTCATATTCCGTGTCTATCTATCCTTATGCTAGGATTTTACCACCCATTCTTCTTCTACTGATACAAAACCAACAATTATTACATATAGTGCTTTTACCTTCTCTAATATAATACTAAATTGTTAAATAGAACATTTAATTTACCAGCCTAAAAGGACTAACATGCCCTATTCCTATTTACTTGTTAATTTAAAGCATTTCTTTGGTACATTTCCAGTGTTCAACTTCCATCCTTTAATACTCTGTGATAAACTCTACACATAATTGAAAAGTCTAAATACACACCACAAATCTGACTAGCCTTTCTTTCCAGTGAAAGAAATAATTACCTGTACTCAGTCTTCATTCCTTCCACGTCCACAGCTAGCAAGATCATCAGAGCAGTCAGCCTGGCCTCAGACCAGTCAGGCATAAGACAGCTTTCTCCTGCTTGGATAATACAAGGTAAGGTTTACAGAGCAGTAACCAAATCTTTCCAAGGTGACATTTTAAAAGCGAACTGTCAAGTTATTACCCTTACCAATGTTACACTATTAGAGAAATAAAGCTCATTACTAAGCATCCACATGTAACTCAGAACAAAAACAAAGTGCTGTGTGCCTGCTGCTGGCCTCACCTTGGGCTGCAGACCAGTGGCTCCCATGCTCAAGGAATCCAAAGTATGGTATGAAAGAAAGGCATCAGTCGAAGCGTCAGCAATGAAATACAGAAATGCAACATACTGAGGGCCTGCCACAGAGGGCCACATGCTACAGGAGCGCACACAAGGAGGACATGGCCTGGCCTGAAGAGCAAGAAGTCTGTTGCAGAGACGTGACAACTGGGCTGAGTGTGACAGATGAGAAGGGATGAGGTAGGTGAAGGAAGATCAGAGCTTCCCAGGATGCAAGAAACAATGCGTAGAAGGTCCTGGCAGGAGATACCTTGACCATTCCAGGAAAGAGAAGGATGCCTCTGTGCACCTAAGTGAGAGGAAAGAGACAGACACAGGTGGGGGTGGCAAGAGACAGGGATACTAAGCAGGCCACCAGACACTGCTGTCTTTGTCTAAAAGGCAACAGGAAGCCAGCGATAGTGAAAGCATACAAAGGAGGGAGGAAGTGTGTAAGCCTCAAATCAGTGTTTTGAAAAGATTTCCCATGCAACAATGTGGAACAAGAGACTGCAGGAGAAGCAAGAGCAGATGCAAGGTAAACAGGTGAAAGGAATTCTAGCACTGCAGCTGAGTTTGCAGAATGCGATTAAAAAAAGGATGGGATGATGACACCGAGGCTGGGCACCTTAGATGTGCTGGATCCACAGTCTATGGTTACTCTAGTGGGGATGAATGTTTATTTATTTCAAGAAATGTTAACAAAAGAATCTTCCAAGTAACAGCACAGAAAATGTACCAGACAACTGAGAGAAAAAAACACAAAGAGAAAAGCTCCACAGATAAATGCATGCATTTTGGAAGAATAATTATCTGATCATTTAAGACCTATTCCATGATCAGATTAGAGAAATCAGTAGATGAAAACGAATTGGTCTGAGGAAAAGTTTGGAAATTTAAGACACACTACATTCAAAGATGCAATTTTCTCAAATTATCACTAAATGACTCTAATGAAGAGGAAGCATTAGAAATGTGAAAGGAATCCTCACTAATAAATCTGCTAAAAAATTCTCGCCCCTCAGACAGTCTTACACATTTCCCCAAAGAAAAGAACTCTGCAAAAGCGGTGTGAGGGACAGACTGTAGCTCAGTGATCCAGCGTCTGCCTAGCACATACCAGGCCCTGGGTTCCATCCACCGCACCACAAAACAAATATGGTGTTGGTTAACAAGAAGAAGAAAAGAAAAAATTAACAAAACTACCCTTCCAAACTTTTTGCCCTAAAATTATTTTTCATAATCAGTTTATCCTAAATATAATAGTTTGAAAACAAAGATGAACCACTAACCTCTGCATATTTCTATTCCAAAAACACATCTGTAAAATTTAGCTCCCAAGGACTGAGCAGTTGTAAAAGAAATTAATAAATTTGTTTGTGTTCAATTCCTACTCTGGCAACTCACCAGCTTACAACATCTAAAATAGTTCAACATTTCAAATCTTAGAACAGACAAAGTACAAGATGGGAGACAGTATTTTTTACTTTCTGCTACTCACATTCTTTGACTGAAATACAAATTTGATTTAATTTGTGTGATTAAATCACAGCCTCAAATCTAGTGAAAACCTCTATGAAAATATTTTGCTTCTATCAATCTATAAAAATGACTGCAGACTTACTTTCCCAAGCAGGTGACTTAATGTACTCTTGGACCAGGTTCTTTACATAAACATTCAGAGATGTCTCGGGAAGTCTGTCAGGGCCACAGATAGAGGTTGGCCGGAAACACCTCTCACTGACACGCAGCCAGTTGCAAAGCTACAAAAGAAAACAGGCACGAGATTACTTTAGTGGAAAAACCTGACTGAACAAAAGTTTCTAATTTTTCTAAGCCAATTTCTTTCTTCCATAATGAATTGGATGTAAATCACTAAACAGAGCAGCTTCTCTGTAATCTTAAGGGACCACTGTTGACTGAAATGTTATGGGGCTATACATGACTATATAGACACTTACATACTCGTTTCGCTGTGTGTACTGTCTATAGAACTAAGTCATGACAATAAATGGTTTATTACTTTGCTGCATTTTCTAAAGCACCTAATATAAAACACAGTTTTATGAGGTGCTCTAAAGAACATTTCTATACAAAATAACATACATTTGTAAAGCCAATTACAGCTTTAAAATTCTTTCCAGCTTTCTATGCTAAGATAATGCAGAATTTAAAATATAACTAAAGTTCCTATTCTTCTCAAAAGCTTTTCTACCATATGTGCCTATTAAAATATATTGAGAGAAATACTCTCAGTCCTTCTCCATTACATCTCTTAAAAGATAAGTAATTAGTCACATAACTTCACAATTAATCCCTGATCAATGTAATTGTGAATTTAAATATAAATCTAAATTAAATGTGATTGAATATGTTCACAAATTCCTTTTTACAATGTCTCTCTTAATGTGCAATTCAATATGTGAGTTTAAATATGAATTATTATAAAAGTTTTTTCAAAAAGAACTTTTAAAAAATATTTTTGCATTAGTTCAGGTCATCTAAAATATAAAGAATAGGTATTTTCACAGTAATATTACATAACAAAAATTATGGGACACAACCAAATCTATACTAAGATATACATGCATATATGCCATGTTCTGGATGTGGGTCAAATGTGTACCCAAGGTTCATGTTCTGGAAGTGTGTTCACCAATGTAGTCGTGGTTTGTTTTTTGTGGTACTGGAGATCAAATCCAGGGGCACTCTACTACTGAGCTAAACCCCCTATCCTTTTTATTTTTTGAGATGAGCTCTCTCTAAGTTGCCCAGGACAGCCTTGAACTTGGAATCCTCCTGCCTCAGCCTCCTGAGGTGCTAGAATTACAGGTGTATACTACAGTGCTAGGCTTCTTGTGGTGTTCTAATGATGGAACCTGTAAGAGCTAAGGCCTAGTGAAAAGTACACAGGTTAGGGTGCTCTACTCTTGAAAGGGACTACGTTAGTCTCACAGAGTGAGTTAGTTCTCACGAAATAGGCTGCTATAAAGCCACACCACCACATGCCCTTTTCACTTTGCCATGTGGTGATGCAGCCAGAGGCAGCCACCAGGACATTAGTGCCATGCTATTTGGACCTTCCAGCCAAGACACTCCTAAGACAAATAAACCTCTTCATAAATAAGTACTCAGCCTCAGATATTCTGTTATAGAAACAACAGACTAATACGAGGGCTGTCATTAGTAAACAAAGAAAAAGAATTAAAGTTAGGGACCACACACCATCAGACCATACGGTTCCTGAGGACAGCCACCATGTTTCTTTTGCTATGTTCCAAATACTTGGCACAGTTCCTGATGTATGGAAGGTGTGCAGTAAACGATTTTCAATACATGAATTTTAGGATTACAAAAAAGCAAAACAAGAGAAAGCAAAGTAAAATAAGAGAAAAGATGGAAGCAGATGTTACTGAATTGTAGAATTAAGAAATTAAGGGGGAACAAGTAAAAAAATCTGAAAGTTAGATGCTTAAAAACAAATAAATAACAAAACACGGAAATGTTAAAACCAAGAGAAAAAGACAGTAGCTACAGTGGATGTTTACACTTATTATAGATTGGAAACAGTCTGAGGCATTTTTACATGTATTTGCTCATTTAAGCCTCACAGTTTATACGTACAGCAAAATACATTCCCGATGGATTAAAATCCCCAATTTAAAAACTATACCTATCAACTTCCATAAGTAGGTCTCATATGGATACCTGAAAAAATAAAAACTAAATATTCACCCAAACAAAATGCAGGAAACCAATTTTAAAAATCATACTTACTAGCTACCTGGATAAATTTAAACACTAAATATTTAAAATAAATTATGGTCAGTTTATTTAGGTGTGATGTGGATCAGCTTTTTAGTCCTCATTTAGCAGTCCATACGAAGTAATGCCCAAGGGGAAGCACCTCAAAATAACTGGGGGAGGAAGAGGGCCCAGGGAGGCCCAGGACAAGGCAGATTGGCCAGAGACAGTGACAGCAGATGATGGGTGACTGGTACACAGGACAGCATTAAAACACTTCTTTTTAAGAATTTTTAAATTTAAATTCTTCATAAGAAAAAGCTAAAGGGAAAAAAGTAAACTATTAAAATCAAAGTAAAACTAGATGAAAAGTTGCCCAAACTTAGCATTATATGTATCTGTAGCCATCTACCCATAGGTACTCTGGGATGACCTTTCACATCTGACACTTTCACAACAAACACTACCCACACTCAGATATCTGAGCAACCTTACAGTAGGCTGCACGGTAGACCTCAAAGATTTCCAGGTCCTCACCCCTAGAGCCTGGGAACGTCACTTGTTGTGGCAAAAGGGTCACTGCATGCTATTCCATCAAAGATTATGAGATGGACGAAATGCTCTAGATGACTTGAGTGGGCCCAGTATCCCTACACCTGTTCCCGTGAAAGCAAGGCGGGAACAGGTTTGACTCTGAAGCAAAAGAGACGATGGCAACATGAAGATGAAGCAGAGATTCCAAGGTGCTGGGATGCCGATTTTAAGAGGGAGGATAAGGAAGAAATGTCAGGAATACAGCTCTAGAAACTAGGGAAGGCAGGAAACAGGTTCTCTCCCAGAGCCGCCCAAGGGGTCACAACCCTGTAGAATCTTGATCTCAGCCCATGAAACCGATTTCAGACTCCTGATGTCCAGAAGCGAACAAGAACAAACGTGTGTTATGTTTAAGCCACTGAGTCTGTGGTAAGAAAACTGAGATAATCCCCATGGAGCGAAATTTGGCTGTAGCCCCACAAATGCACATATGCACTGAGTCTTTGACCAGCAATCTAGGAACCTATTCTACAGATACCACAGCAGAAGTAATCCACACAATTATTCACCTTGGCAGTGTTTGTAAAGGCACAGATAGGATCAACTCAAGAGTACAGCAATAGTGCAAGCTGAATGAACATGGTAAAACTAATGGAATGCTATGCCAGTGTACAAAAGCGAGTAAGAAGCTGGGTGTCATGGCACATACGTATATGCCTGTCATCCCAGCACAGAAGGAGGCTGAGACAGGAAGATCAGAAGTTGAAGCCCAGAAAGAAAGACAGCGAGCGAGCGAGCATGAGGGATGTAGCTTACTGGTGCAGTGCCCCTGGGTTTGATCTCAAAATAAAAAATAAAGGGCTGGAGTTGTAGGTCAGTGTGAAGGTCATGAGTTCATTCTTTAGTACCACCAAAAAAATAAAAAATAAAAAAAAGTTACCATAATGTCAGCTGTCAGGTCTGGGCAGCTGGGTAGAAGAAAGTGCCATTAATCAACAGAAAATAAGACAAAGAGGAGATATGTGGACTTCATGACTTTGAGTCTAAGGTAGTCATTATTCCTAGTTCATCTGGATCAGAGCCAGGATCTGCCCCTAGTCCTGTCCTGCTGAGCAGGCCCACCTGCCCGCTCAGGGCCTCCCCACTGGCCACAAGAATCCTGGCAGCATGAGGTTAAGGCCAATCAAAGGAAATGCATTTCAAAATCTCTGGCGGTAGGTCACAAAGCAAGTGTTACAGCCTACACAAATGTAAGTAATGAGCTAATTGAAGCACAATTTTGAAAACTGAATTTTTAAAGAATTCTCTTCAAACCTCACCTCTGTCCACAAGGCAGTTCCTCGTCCTAAAGACTCCTCTTGTTTCAGAGATGTGAGAAAAATAGAGACATCAGACAGCGATACTTTCTCCTAAGCAGGGAGTTTGAAAACATTACTCAGTTTAAAATTATCAGCTAAATAAAATAACACCCCTGGAAACAAACGACTATATTAGTTAGAGTAGACTATCAGTAGCTAAATCCAATAAAATATTCACCCACTTTTAAAATGAAGATATCGACTATAATCATTCATTATATAAAGTGAAATATTATTTTAAAATATATCTTCTTTTAAAATGAGGTGATACTCTTAGACAGAAGATAGTTATAATCTTTGCAAAAAGATAATGTTCTATATGAAATTACTGCCAATCAAAAAGTAAGTCTTTTCAAAACAACAAAGATGACTTCCTGACTAAAGAAAACCACCGAGGTCTCATGGCCTGTAGGCTGCATGTCTTAAACTAAGTCTATGCTCTGGGCAGGGTCAAAAGCTGCTCCCAGCCTGACTGTAATGAAGTTCTACTGGAATACGGTTTCGCCTGCTTATTCATGAAACTGTTATGGTTTAAATACGTGACTTAATCCCCAGTGAAGTAATAATCAGAGGTAAGGCTTAGAGAGGTAAGTGAATCATGAGGACTCTAACTTCACTGAAGAAAGTACATATAATTTGATGGCATTTGGGGCTGGGGATATAGCTCAGTGGCACGATAATAATTTGATGGCATTTGTTATGGTTTGTGTCCAGATGTCTCATGCAGTCACAGGGTTTTTTCAGAGGTGGCTGAATTAAGGGTGGTGATTGCTGGATCAGTCCACTAACTGGGTTGGCACCACCCTAATCCCAATAGACAGGATACAATATAAGGGACTGAAAGAGGGTTGTCCCTATGCCTTTTCTCCATTGTTGCTTTTGCTGTCTTCCACTGCCCTGAACTGTTGCTCCTCTATCATGTGCCACCCTGCTTTGGAGTCAGATGGTACTGGACTGAAATCTCCACAAACTATGAGCTAAACAAACCTTTCTTCCTTTAACTTTGAGTGTTGGGTATTTTGTCCCAGCAACAAGAGAAAAGTAACTAAGACAGCATAACTGAGAGGTAATGGAAACCAGAGATAAGACCCACTTGAAGGGAGTAAGTCATGGGTGAGTGACCTTGGAGACTTATGTATCTGTTCCCAATTCCTTTCTCCCTGGGTTTCCTTTGCTTTGCTTCCTGGCCGCTCAAGAGGTGAGCAATTTTGTTCCAACACACCATTCCATCATGATGTTCTGTCTCACCTCGGGTCTACAGCAATAGAGCCAGCTGACCATGGACTGAAGCCTCTGAAGCCATGAGCCAAAATAAACTTTCCCTTCTTTACATCATTTATGTCAGGTATTTTGTCCTTGCAACAGAAAGCTAACTAACACACTGTCTTTGGTTGCTTTGCCCTTTACAGGAAAAAATTCAGAAGCTGCACCATACACCATCTGACCAGAAAAGCCTACAGCAGTAGTGGCAAACCTATGGTATGTATGGTGCAGCGGGCGGTATCAATGAAAGCTCTCATGGCCTAGACCATATATACTACCCATACTTCACAGTCTGCTGACCTCTGCTTTAGGCAAGAGTATTTGTTGGAGCACTGAGTCTTGGAAGACAAGGAAAAACATGGTGCAAACCAGGCATGATGGTGGAGACCAGGCAAAACTCAACAGGCTGGCTGCAAGCTGTGACAGTGCATGTAAAACGCTGCAACAGGGAAAGTGCTCGAGACTCAGTGCCCAGGGTTCTGCAGCTACTGCCTAACCTCACAGTGGCATTCCTGACTCCAGGAAGAAGCAAGCAGTCCATGTAAGCCATATCCTTTCTGCAAAGCTAGCACACAGTGGCCACATCTATCACTGAGAACACCACAAATCCTAAACCCACATTCCCCAACAACACTGTCCTAAGGGCCGACCTGATGTACAGGCCCATCTGATGGTAGACCATAGGCCTACTATTCAGTTTTGCAACCTACCGGCTAAGACAACCTTGTAAATGAGAGTATCAAAGATAAACTCACCACATCCACCAAATGCATCGCTGTTTGAAGTAGGAAGCACTGCGCTGCCCCTCTCAATAGAATCTGATGTGTGATCATAGTACACTGGATGACGTCCCTGACATCACAACACAGGAAAACATTTCCATAGGCCCAGGGCAATTCTAGTAACTTGCATTACCGACTTACAATATTTATAGCTTTAAGCAGGAAGTCACTGATAGCAAGGTCTCAAAGCCATTATTTCCCATCACGGCATCTGACAGAGTTTAATTTTAATATGAAATACTCTCTTTCAAAAATAAGACTATGAACAAAGATGCTTTTAGAGCAAGAATTTTACATTTTTTGAAATACGTTCAAATATTATTATCATTTGATATTCTACCTTCAATTTTTTACTTATCAATATAATAAAAAAAAGTACTGGTCACAAAGTGGTCAGAACCCATTAGCATCTATCAGAGTACTTA
Source organism: Cuniculus paca (assembly GCA_004365215.1). Lineage (NCBI taxonomy): Eukaryota > Metazoa > Chordata > Mammalia > Rodentia > Cuniculidae > Cuniculus > Cuniculus paca. The sequence continues at coordinate 28,014 of RJWT010001719.1, forward strand.
GTAACTCAAAATAAATTCAACTAAATGAATAAGAGCTTAATTTGTTTTTTCTTAAATAAGATTATATGAGCTTAAAGCATACACCACTGATGAAAGCAGAGAGAAAAACAAACTATGCAGATAAAAAATCCTGCCAGATAATCATACGCGACCATACAAAGAGTTTATTACCTGAGAGCAATAAGCCCTTCTAGACCCAAGGCCTTACATCTTGGGACATTTGCCAATGCCTTAGATAGGAACAAAATGGGAACAGCACACCAATGTCTATTCCTTATCTTCTGAAGAAACTTTAATAGGAAATTACCTGGAAGAAGAAGTTTTAAAATATTATCAGTTAGTAAGCACACACAAAGATATTCAGTATCAATTTTAGGGACATACAAGTCAAAACCCCCATGAGATATCACTTCATATCCACAATGAAGGCCACAATCAAAAGGACAATGACAAGTACTGGGGAAGCTTTACAGAAATTGGAGCAATCACACACTGCTGATGGAAGCGGACAATGGTGCAGTCACTATGGAAAACTGCATGGCGGCTGCCCCCAGAATTAAAAGAGAATTACCATATGACCCAGAAATTTCACTTCTAGCAATGTATCCACAAGAACTGGAAACATGTGCTCATACAGAAACTTCTCCATGAACATTCATAGCATTATTCATAACAATCAAAATGGAAACAATAGAAATGCCAGCCAACTGATGAATGAATAAAATGTGGACTACTGGAATATTATTCAGCCACAAAAAGGAAATACTAACACAGGCTACAATATGAACTTTGAAATACTGTGTTAAGAAGCTAGATCTAAAAGGTCACATATTGTGCAACTCCATGTATGTACGTGAAATGTTTTGGATATACAAATCTATGGAAACAAAAGGATTGAGCTGTTAGGCGATAAGAAGGTAAGAATAAGGAGAGCCGGTTCAGGGGCAAGGGGCTCCTTTTGGGGAAGATGAAACTATTCTGAAGCCAGGTACTGGTAATAGCTGTACAACTCTGAGAATAAACAACACTGAATCGAACTGCTTAAAACGGTAGCTTGCATGGGATATGAATTAAATCTCAATAATGTTGTTAAAAAAACAAAAAGAATGTTATTTCAATTTCATTCCTATCTAGTAAGTATTCCGTTGTACTATGGAGAGTCTGATAATCATGCAGCTATAGTTTTATTTGTTTGCTTTTTTTTTTTTTTTTTAAGTTTTAACTGTTAGAACCCATACCTCAGAGCTGTTAAGGGAAACAGGAAGTGTTGATGCAGACCTTTCTCATGGGTCATTTCCTGCCTACCCTCGGCTCATTACCATGGCTGGCATGACATTTTATCCTCAGACACAAAAGGCTGGGTGCCTCCTTCTGTCTCCTCTGCTAACATCTGGTTTGTCAAGGACCTTGGGTCCTGCAGCTAGTGATATCTGATCACTTTCTCACGCCCTGTAGAATGACTTTAAGAAATCCTCAGAAGCTTCTAGGAGAGAATGATATGTATTTGGTACCTTCCAAAGAAACCAACAAAAACCAGAAACACTTTAGAAACTGGTGAGTAACCCTAACTTCACTTTCTTTTAATCAAGCTCAATAAATCCCTCCACATGCCTAAGCCCTTACTCAGGACCTGAGGAGGATCACCAAGGCGACGCTTCCCCCTCACACTCAGCTGACACACTCGCCAAGTGTGTGCTATGCCTGGCCCTGAGCCACAGTCACCCGATACACAGATCCCTCGTCTCACTCCACGCTGTAGACAGGGCATCCCACCATGGCCCACAAGATTATCCCCAAGTTGCAGAAGCCCAGAAACTTAAAACTAAAAAACAGCTCTAGCTGTTAAACTATCTTCTCCATTAACTAAGTTTACTTTCAAAAGCAAGGGAAACAAAACAACTTTCTGTAAGTTTAAAGTCATGATATACAGACTGTATTTTTCTTTCTTGAGCTATCCAAAAGGACAGGCACATATTATCAATGGTTATCTTATCAACCCATTTGTAGATTAAATACAAATGGAAGAAATAGTTCATACACAGGGTGACTTTATCAATCACAAAAGCAGATGTGGAAAAAGGTCTCAGGAAGCAGCAGAAGTCCCCTTGCTGCTCAGCAGGCAAAATCACAGTCTCTGAGCTCTGCTTCTGAACTCACTGCATAGGAAAGAATGGCAAATCCCCAACCTGGGGGGTTTCTGTATTTGTTTTTCTAATCTAAGGCAACATCTGTAAAAGGACTGCAACATGAACATTCAGTTTACCACTTTTTCTGAAACCAGTCTCTTCCTTTGTTCAACCTAGCTTCCCAGTTCTTAAAGAGCATATGATTAGAGCTGGTGGCCAGAGGCAGGTCCTCCATCCACCACCACACCAGGCTGCTCCTGTACCACAGCAACGGCACAGGCCAGTGCAAAGCCCGCTCATGATGGACATCTGCACGATTCAAACAACATGGGCAGGTCCTGGGAAACACTGACTGTAACAGTCACACAACAGAGCTTACACCAAGATGCAAGAAGTTTAAAAAAGTATTAAAAGAGAAAAACTCTTACTGACACATACTCTTTATTTCCTCAGGAAGAAAAGAAACGTAAGTGACTAAAAACTTCTGTAATTTTAATCCCAATGGAGAACCACTTCCTATAAGCTGGCCTGTGGACCTGTAGACAAGAAAGAGAGAAGAACAAATAGTTAAGATCTATTTACAAAGGAGTATACTGAAACTTGTCTAAATAGAATACTGCCACAAAGTCCTTCAGCCATCTTCCTTTTCTAAATCTGCATTTTATTTTCCAGGAAAATTCTGAGAATCTTTCTGATTACAGAAATGTCAATACTTTCTAGGCAAATGAACGTAAGTCACAACCTCCTTTCCCTTTTCTGACACTTCCTTTCGGTGTTACATACAAATGAATCTTGCTAAATATAGTGGTACCTTGGTTCATGAACTTAATTTTTTTAATGATTCCACAAACCAAACTTGACTAGAACCAAATTGAATTTCCCCATAAGGTCAACACTGAACCTAACCATTGAACTTGATTTGGTCTCACCTAATTATGAAAAGAATTAAGTTCATGAACCAAGGTACCACTGTAGTATCATTTTTAAAAACTGCATAAAATAGTAATTTTGAATTATATTTGTTTCCAACTTATAATTCAATAACTTTACAACTTAGGCCTAAGGTAAAAGAAATAACATTCATAATCAAGACGTGTCAGCCATTTAATTATTAACATCTACTAAAGTCACGTTTTTCTCCTCTGTGCTTTTGCTAGAACATTATCTGCCAACTGAACAGGAGTGTGCTGGGAAACTACAGCATTCCATAATAAACATGTATATCAGCTCTTCAAATTGGCACAGACATTAAACATGTTAAAATAATTTGGTGGTGGTGGCTGGGAGAAGGTCCTGTTTAGAAGCATTCCAAAGACAAGATTTAAAGCTATGAAGTTAATTAATCAGTAGCAGAGACCGGGCGTGGTGTTGCAGGCCTATAAACCCAGCACTGAGGAGGCTGAGGCAGGAAGATCTGTGAGTTTGAGGCCAGCCTGGACTACATAGGGAGACCCTATCTAAAAAAAAAAAAAAAAAACCCAAAAAACAAAAAACAGTAGTACAGAGATGATGGAAGTGGGGGAAATTTTAAAATATACTTTTAAGAATATAGATAATTCCTAAAAAGAAGAGGCTAAGGCACAATACTGACCATCTCTTCTCCTTGCTACCTTTGGATAAAAGCAGCAAACAGACATCTTAGAATCCTGGCAGCCACTGTCACACATGGAAAAGTCAGAATGAGCCCAGTATGACTGGACTGAAACTAGATAGTTTGTGTAAATCCATGGCTGGATGAATATGGATATATGAATGGACACATAAATGCGTGTGTGGGTGGGTAGACAGATATTTGAGGCAGATATAGATGGGTGAGTTTGGTTGGCAGACAGATCTAAGAAAGAGATGTATTATACCCCCCCATACACACAAATGAAAGCAGCAATAATTAGGCAAACACAGTAAAACATTAACATTTGGGGAATATGGATAAAAAATAACTGAGAATTCCTAGGACTTTTCTGCAAGTGTTTTTAAAGTCAAAAGAATTTCAAAGACAATAAGAGACACTATGGTAGCCACTGTTGATTTCCAGTTATCTCATTTTGAAGTCCTGTATTGCTTGCATTGTTCTGTTCTGATCGGCTTTGTTCTGTTTTATTTTGTTTTGCTTTGTTTTGTTTCTCTTTAAAATAAGAAAATAAAGTCAAAAGAAAAAGGGAAAAAAGTTCAAACTGTTGGCTAACCATAGTTGCTACAATTTCCACAGGGATAAAAAGTAGGGACAGTGGGAACAAAGAGGGCTATGTAAGATACAGTTTCCAAAGCCCAGGAATGGAGGCATGCAAGGCAGGAAAAGGAACAAGAAGGAACAATAGAAGACAAAAAAAAATTAACAAATAGAGCCACTCCATGATTTTTCTAAAAAATTAACATTATGTTAGGCAAACAGATTATGTACCAAATATGTTGAACTATCTGATCACGTTTGGTAACACCAAATTTATATATCAAATGCACAGTACTGCATTACTGCTAAACAACACAATATCTAAAATGCACTGATACAAACAAATAAACAAAAAACACAACAGGATGTCTATTTACCTGCTATACAATGAGCTCTCTGAAAGTGCATCCATTAATGGTCCAATAATAAACTAAAAAAAAAATAAATAAAAAAAAGGCATAATTGACAGGAAGTTGTAACTGCACATCTACACAAAGAGGCCAAAGGCTGCAGCAACAAAGCCGACCCTTTCTGCTGCAGGTTAGTTCAGCAAGGGTCCTATGTGTACCTTAACTCCATCAGAATAGCACCAAACTTTCCTACCTGCTAAAAATCTAAGGCATACTAACAAAAAGAGTTCATGTTGCAGGCCAAGAAAGAAGGAAAAAACCCAAAGAAGCACATGCTGGGAAATAATGGCAGTGCCAGGAAAAACAGGACACTCAAGACTTAAACCCCTGTGCCCTGAAGATAAAGGAGGGAATTTATATTCCAAAAACATGCCCAGACACTGGTCAAAAAACATGAAGCACAGAAAGGAGAGGGTAATGTAGAAAAATGATGCATGTCAAATACAGTAGCATGTGTTCAATTAGAACATGGACTTTACCTCTAAATGGAAGGTGGACTACCCAATCTAAGGAAGTAGTCTTGAGACACTGCACTGTAAAACAAGCTGTAATTCTCCTTGTCTCTCTGCTCAGCAAGGCTTCTGACGAGCGGAAGCACAAATTCTAACAAACAGAGCTCAGGCAGGGAGCTGTCCAATAGGAGATGACAGTGCTGCACTGGTTCAGCTGTATCCCATGACTCAGAGCTGTGGGCCAGTGTCACCTGAAAGCTCTGATGTCACTTTTCACAATCTAGACCAGTGACGGCGAACCTTTTAGAGCTTTCAGTGATACAAAGAGCCTGCTGCAGCACATGTGCCACAGGTTCGCCACTCGTGAGGTCTGGAAAACCGATGGTAGTGAACTACTTCTCTATCTTGGAGGCCAAAAGCCCCACCACTCTGCTTGTGAAAATGAGCTTTTTCCAAAAGGAATAGGTATGTTTGGAGAGGTAACAGTGTTCTAGTGTGCTTCCTTGGAAGATCACCTAAGATACAACAAATGTCTACTTCTTTTGACAAAGGGAGCAAGGAAAGGAAGCAAGAAAGGGGCTGTCATCACCTCAGAAAATTCTGGTGAAAATGGAACAGCCATTATTTCATACAGCTCCAAAAAATGGATGAGGCCTTCTTTGGTCAGGATTTTATTCTCACTTTCAAACATTCTTTTATAAATACACAAATGCCAGGAGGGATGAAAGAGCCAACAGCCTGTGGAAATAAAGATGTAATGCTGACATCTGATTTATGTTTCTCCATGGAGATTACAAAGTCACAAGTATGTGCATCAACACTAAACTTCACTAGAACATTACAAAAGACAGTTTGTTCTTAATCATATCCCAGGGTATTTGCCCAATAACCAAAATAACTTCGGTATTAAGTACTCTATGTTTAGACAGTTTCATTTAGAAGGACTGCAAAAGAATAAGTGCTGCCCCAGTCCACAAAAATTAGATGTTACCTCATGCATGTAGACAGGCACTTTAGCTCTGGGGTAGTTTCAATCAATTCTGTCATCCCATTTCAGTTCATTTTGCATACAGATATCTGAAACCACTGCCCCTCTACATTAACACCCTAAATGACTTCCACCACTCTCAGAATAAAGTCTAAAGGAAGTGTGGACTGACCCTGGCTCCCACTCTCGCCCTGTCCCCTCCTCTACACTCACTTCCTGCAGCTCCTCCAGTCCTCTGCCTGGCCAAGCTATTCCCATCCAGCATTTGTGCTGCCTCCTTGATCTGAGTCCAGATGTCACCCAAGACAGTCCCTTCCTCACTACCCCCCAGTCTGCTCCATCCTTGCGCCTTACCTGTTCTCTTCGTATAGCTACACAACTTCTAAGCAAAACTATGTTTACCAAGTGTAAAAAGTACTGCAACTGTCTTACCACTTTACCCCCAGTGCTTAGCATACACTGGATTCTAGTATCTATTAAGTGAATATATAATCAAATGAGCAAAAAAAATAGGGGATGTATACCCCTTAGAGATATTTTTCTGACTCTTGAAATATCCTTTAACTCTATTAGAAAAATATTCGCCATTTTTAGCGCATAACAGTCTATAAATAAATTGGTCTATTATTTGTAATTTACATCAGTATGCCTGTTCGATTCTGTGGCAATGGTGATTTTTCAAAAATTGTGTCTATTTGATTTGCCAAGAGCTGCGGGCAAAATGTGGTAATAAGAGCATCATTTTAATAGTAAGTGCATTAAGTGAAGTCATAATAGTATTCAATTAAATGGTAGCCCCAGGTGGGACCATACATGCTTATGGTCTGTGAAAAATCCCAGTGCATCAGAAAACAGCTTTCAGCAGTCAGCTGAATGAAGCTCAATTCCTATGGGCCAAGTTATTAAAGTAGCAATTATCCAGAGCGGGCGTTAAAGCCCATTCACCTGGGTTAATCCTCACGCGTCAACACAATAATTTATCATTCCTATGAGTACAAAACATGGCTGGCCTGCGTTTCACTATTTCACGGATCTAAACTTCAATTTCACAACATAATTTTAGGAAACCACCTTCACTACATTTCCCTTGGGAAGCTCTCAAAATACAATAGTGATCAAGACCTTTAAAAACATCTTTACACTAGAGGCTGGGGCAGGAGGATTGCAAGTTCAAGCCCAGCCTGGACAACTTAGCCACTTAACAAGACCTTGTCTTGAAAAATGAAAAAAGAACTGGGGATACAGCACAGTATGAAGACCTTGGGTTCAATCCCAGCTTAATCAGCAATCAATTAATCAATCACATGTTTAAAATTATACCCTGGAATTTCCTCTTCCTAAGTAGTCCAAGATACATAACAGTATCAGAACCCCTCCCCTCCAAAGGCCCCCAAATAATACATGTATATTTCTATATAAAAACAATAAAAAAGAATAAGCATGGAAAGCAGTTAAAGTATATATTCATATCACAGGACTATTTTTAAAAATACAGCATATACTGTTATGAAAAATATTACAGAAGGGCCCTTATCTTTCAAGGATACAGACTGACATATTTATAGATGAAATGATATGATGTCTGGTGGCTGGGGATGAGTGGGAAAGGCTGCATGCGACAAGAGACAAGCTTGGCCACAGTGGACTGCCGCTAACAGGGTAACAAGTTTATCACACTTGTACATACGGGTCACCTTCCGTAAAAGCTTGAGATTTTTCATAATCAAGACTTTTTAAAATTATTCATATCTCTAAATTACAGAAAACTCAGCAGCCATTGAAAGTCATGTCTTTGAACATTGCATAAGGATATGGATGAAGAGTCTCCTATGGGTACACTGCTAAGGGCAAGGCTCCTGGACAGTGCCCCAGAAGAGACCTCTCTAAGATGCTAGCAGCAAATATCAATGGGCGGCAGCACTACCAGGTGATTCATATTGTCTTCCTTATACATGAATCATGTTTCCAAGTACTCTACAATCAACAAGGATGTTATAAAACCAAGGGAGAAACTATAAATGTTATTTTTGAGAAAGCAAAAAGAAAGTAATCATTACCATTTTCCTCTGACACTGCATATTCAAACAGATTGTTTAGCTTTGGTAAGACTGGCTTTATAACATGTATCTAAAAATAAGAGCAAAAAATCATGAAATGAAAATGCACCTTTAAAAACATAAGGGAATGTTCATCTATTTATATAATAAGCAGCCCTTTTGCTTTTACACCCATGTGAAAAATAAGCATAAGGAGGCTGATTTGTCCAGGTTTTGAGTCATGGCATGATTCAGGCATGTAGAATGAGGATGGCAAAGCTAATGAACATGGCTGTGAAAACAATGACGGCAATGGGACATTTACATGGTGGGACATGCAATCCAATGTTATTTCATGTACTACTCAACTGACCTGGGAGACAGGCAGGGCTGACATATTTAAAAATGAAAAAATACAGAAGCATTTTCTCCAGTCACTTAAGTTGTTCAACATCACATATTTACAAGCAGAGAACATTCAGAGCGCAACATTCTTCGTGCCACTTAGACCAGGATGGATGCACCTCTCCTAGAGTTTAATTTAGATATCCCCCAAAATATATTTAACTCTGGGTCTCTAAAATAAGTAATGGAGGTCTTATAGATCTACTCACCAAAGATGCTCTAGAAATTTACTTCTACTTAGAAATGCTTTTTATTCTTCATTCTGCATCACTGGGTATTTGGCACCTGAGCAATTTCCCTACTTCAATCCACCATGTTTGCTGTACGTAAGGGCTGACACCTCATAAAGTCCCACAGGGGCTGACCCCAAAGTGGCCTACAACCTACAGATGGGGATCTACCTCGGAATAATGCAAAGGCACCATAGAGGAATCTGCACATAACTCAAATGCTCAAGCTCTACCCCCGACCTACCAAATCAAAAAGTATGGCGATGAACCTAGCAATTTAGACTTTATGAGATGTCTGCATCATTCTAAAAAATGCTAACGTCTGAGAATGTCAAAGGGAGATCAAAAAGACTCAATTTTTGGAATTATCATTTGAGTTGACTGAAAGAATTAATTTCCTGAAATAATTCACTTTCTATTTTAAATAGTATTTGTGCCAGAAACAAAGGATATTTGGGTCCTATCGTGCTGTGTCTAAGTTGACCTTTTTGCGTTGCTTTTAATGAATGTTTGAAAAAGAGAAAAATTCAGCTATTATAGGATTTGCTGAAACTTGATAAAATTTACCTGATTTCCTTCAAGTGTTTCCATAATTAAAATATAATTTTCCCAAAATTTGAGAAGCTCATCTTTTTTCTTCTCGGACCACCAAAATAGACTTGGGCCTACAAAAAAACAAAATTAGTTCTTTTTGTACATTTCATAATTTTCTTAGTAATTTTTGGTAAGACAATGCCACTATTACCAAAAGTTGCATTCTTTAGTAATGCAGGATGTCCTGTGTCACAGCCTAGATTGCAATCTCACAGGGAGAGGTTTTTTTTCTTAATTAAGATTATTGTTGTGAACTTCTGGGTAAAAATGATAGATTTCATATGTAAGCTGTATTTTCCATAAAACTCTTTTAACAGTAGAGGATTTCTGAAAAGCAAAATTTCAGAAGAATGGAAAAAATCCAGAAGACAATAGCAATAAAATTTAAAAATAAAATCAAGGTGACTCAAGAAAAAATTTAAATTAACATACCAAATGCTATGAAATAATTCAATTTGCACTTCAAAATTTCCCAAGCCTAGGAACTTGGTAGCAAAAGTTGCTTCTATAGATGGCTAAACTAGAGGACTTGTAGGGGGATTATTTAAGAACAGGATGCTATTTAAGAGGTGACAAGCTACGAATAAACATGACTTGCTGAGAACTAAAATTTGATGGCAAAGATAAGAAACTCATAGGGTTGGGAATAAAAGAAATCACTCAGGGAGTATAGAAAAATCCTTAGGAGAGAAAAGATGCTATTATGTAAACCAGTCTAGGAGATTCGATACCCAAAAAAAGAACAGAAGTTGGAAGAAATACATAAGCACAGTAACTCAAAAAAATTTCTCTGAACCAAAGAACATAATCTTCAGTCTAAATAGGCACAACAGGTAAGTGCCCAGCACAAAGATGAAAACAAACCTGTAAAAATCTATGAAGTTTCAGAAGCTGGGGCCATAGATCTGAGTCTCCAAGGAGAAGGCACAGACCGTACATAACAAAATGGAATCCAGAATCAATTCACACTTCTCAATAGCGAAAACAACAGAGAAGAAACAAATGGCACATAAAGAAACAGGATTCAGAATTGACTGGCACTTTTTCAAAGCAGCAATGGAAATTTTTATCTTCCAAGTTGATAGGTCAAAGCCTTTAAAATTTTTTTTTATTTTATTTTTTTGTACTGGGAATCAAACTCAGGACCTTGCTTGCACTTGCCAGGCAGGTGCTTGTGCCACTGAGCTATGTCCCCAGTTGCTCTTTAAAATTTTTGATGGAAACATTTTCCAAGCTAGAAATCTGCTCCCGATCAAACCATCAATCAAAAGCAAAATGAAGATGTTTAGACACATACAGTCATGGCTTCAAATGGCTTCAACACAGAAAACGCTAAGAGACCATTAAATCTACTAAATACTAAACTCTCAGGGAGCCAGGCTGAGTGGCATTCCAATGGCCAGAAAGTCTCTCCAAGAACAGAAAGGAGTTGCAAACTGTTGCACCTCCAGCTGCACAGAGAGGAAGAGGCAGCAATCAAAATAAAGTTTTAGAAAAATGGCATTTTAGTAAGTTTTTAAAGGCCAAAAGACAAAACAGAAAGTAAAGTCAAGCCTATCTATCAATCAAGTAAAGAACCACAATCATGTTAAAGGACCTAATGGAAAAGGTAAATGACATGCATAAACCCATGAGTGGATGGGAATTTTCAGAGGATGTAAATTATTTCCTTAAAAGTTCAATGAAAATGTTGGAAATAAAACACGTCAGACACAAAGGATCATTTCATGGAATTATTAGACACGTAACCTTTAAAAATTTTTGCCTCAAACCAGGCATGATGCTGCACACATGTAATCCCAGCACTCGGGAAGCTGAGGCAGGAAGATCATCCCAAGTTCAACGCCAGGCTGAGATACACAGCAAGACCCTGTCTCAACACACACACACACACACACACACACACACACACACGAGTTTTCAATCTCAGGAAACTACTGGAAGAAGAATGCACTACACAAGTGAGTAAAGATCTGAACTACATAGGGTAGAGGATCTAGCTCAGCGGTCTAAGCGTCTGCCTGGCAAGCGCAAAGTTGTGAGTTCAATCCCTGGTGCCGCAAAAAATAAATTAATTAATTAAATAAAATAAATCTGAACTACACGAAATGGAGCTCCAGGACAGGACCCAGGTGAAGGAAATCTGATGATAACAGATCTATGGGTATCAGGAGCAAGTAAAACGGCTCTGGAAAAAAACTTCTTTAGGAAAACTTACAAAGTATCAGATGTCAGATTTTGCAAGGCAAAGATTTAGACAACTGGTTGAGAATTTAGGGCTGAATTAGTGATTAGTATGGACAGAACCTTTAAAATGAACAGTGAAGCCGGGAGTGGTGGCTCACACCTGTAACCCCAGCACTCGGGAGGCTGAGACAGGAGGATTGTTGTGAGTTCGAGACCAGCCTGGGCTACAAAGTGAGCTCAAGGCCGGTCTGTACGGCATAGTGAGACCTTGTCTCAAAAATAACAAGGGCCGGGGATGTAGCTCAGTGGCCTAAGCGCCTGCCTGGCAAGTGCAAGGTCATGAGTTCAATCCCCAGTGCCGCAAAATAAAATAAAATAAACAATGACTATCACTTTCTATACACATCACCTATGAATAGCATTTAAAAAGTCATAATGTAGTTAAGCTTAACACACAAGTAACCAAAAAATTAACTATGGCAATGGATTTATGATATAACTAAGATATCTTCTTTCAAGACATTGGAATACCAAAATATTCAGTTGAAACTAGTAAAAATGTTTTAACTAGTATGTTTAGCTAGTATTAGTAAATCCTGCTCATGTGAATTATCAAGGGGAAAAAAAAGAACTACCAAGGAAAATTTCAAAAGAATGCTTAACTCTAACCCACTGCAAAGCATTTACCGGAATACAAGTGTATAATTTTTGCTTCAACCTGGTGAATGTCACTCCCCCTCCCTAATGACTCGACCATGAAACTGTGAATTTGGGTCTGTAAAACCCTACATGGGTTCGATCATCTCCCTACACTATAGCATCCAGCTCTGGGTCTGACTGTTTCCAGTTGCCAAGACTTTGTGTCACTGCACAGGACACCTTCCAGAAGGGATTCCCAAGGCTGTCCGGCTTTAGGCATGCCATCTGGAATGGCCAAACTTCGCAAGGATTGCCTGGGAAACTAACGAGGAGCTAGTTCTTAAAGTCAGTGGGGTCGGGCAGGGCCCCAGGGAAGTACCAGTTCCTTCTTGGGGGCCGCAGGTGCAGCCGTCGCCCCGTTCCGCCGACACCTCCACGGCCCTCTGCAGCAAGTAGCGCGCGCGCTTGCGCGTCAGGGCGTCTTCGGCACAGCCCAGCCCCGCCTGCACAGTCCTCCAGAAGCGCCCGCAGCGGCGCGCGTCGGCACCGGCGTCGCACGCGCCCGACTCGGGCAGCAGCTTCTCGGCCAGCGCGCTGAGCAAGCGCAACTCCGGCCCGACGCGGCCAGGCCCAGATGGCACCCCTGAGGACGCCAGCGCGCCCCAAACGGCTCTCAGCGGCGCGCCGCCCCCCTGGCCCAGCGCGGTCACCAGCGCCGCCGCGCCCTCAGCGCGTCCTGGCCCGTCGGCGTCCAGAGCCAGGGCCACGGCGGCCTGCACCACGCGCTCCAGCAGCGCGCTGTCCTCGTGGGGCCGCAGGCAGGGCGCGACGGCAGCCAGTATCTCCAGGGCCGCCTCGGCGCCCGGCGTGCGCCCAGCCCGCAGCTCCCGCAGCGCGTCCTCGGCCAGCGCGGCGGCCAGCGGCGGGGAACCTGCGAGCCGGGCGCACGACCTCAGGGCCGCGGCCGCCGCCCGCCGCACGCGCCGCCGGGGCCGCGGGGGCCCAGGGTCGGGACCGCCCGGGCGGCCGTGCAGCAGGGGCACCAGGTACCCGGCCGCCAGCTCGCGCGCCGCCTCCGGGAGCGCGCCCTGGCCCGCGCCCGCGTCCTCGAGCCGCTGTAGGAGGAAGCGCAGCGTCTCCACGCGCTCCGCCGACGCCTCCCCTCGGCACAGACCCCCAAGCAGGATCCGGGGGTCCGGGCTCTGCGCAAGCAGCGCCTCCGCGAGCACCCACTCCATCCGACCCCAGAGTAAGGAGAAAGGCGCCGGCGTGCGCGTGCACCGGCCGAGCCGCGGAGGGCGTGCGCGTGCGTGTACCCGTGGAGCCCGGCGCGTGCGCGGGGAGGGGCTTCTTGCTGGGCCCCTTCCACCAGCAAGGCCTGGAGCTACCCGGCCGTTAGTGTATTTTTGGAGAAAGGAGGCTGTTGTTCAAAGGGAATGTAGCGTTTTCAGCAACTCTGTTAATTCCTGATTAGAGATTGGCCAGCGCATGCCCTAAAGCAGCCAAATGTGTCTGAGAACAAATGGGTCCCTTGCAGGTTAGGTGTACATCACTGTCACCAAGGGCTTTTTTCAAAAGGCCGCATGCTGGATGCCCCACACGGACCTTGACACGTCAGATTCCGGAGTGGATTCTGGACATCTGTATTAAAAATAACGAGGACGCAAGCATGATTTAGGCCAGGGTGAGCAGTGCTGCGTTTATGCGTTAGGAGATAGACCAAAGCAAAACGCCCACACCACCCCACACAGGTCACTGCCCCTGCTCCCAACTGCTCCTACAAGGCATGTGCTCGCTCCCATATGCAAACTCAAAACTAGTTCACATGTAGGTATTTGTATTTCTGACAGCATCTAAAACATAGAAGTAAAAACCTCACCTGAGCTATATGTTGCTACTTTAGTTCCTTGATCACTCCTGCATTAATTGAATCAGTGATGTGGATTTTCTTTGCCTTCTAACTGTAAAGATCTGTCCTTTAGTCAATTGAGGAGACACGATCCCACCTTTGAAGAACTTGACGTGTGATAAACATGATGGGTAAAGTAAAAATACAGTTATTTAAATTTAAAGTTACCTAACAGTACATATGCAAGACCTTTTCCATATTTTATTCTCTTTTCTGGTAAGAACTCGTAAATGGTTCTATTTTAAACCCAAAACAAACTGAATTCAAGGCCAGCCTGAACTGCATGGTGAGACCCTGTCTCAAAAAAAAGGCAAGAAACAAAAAAAAGAGAATGTTAGCAAATATCAATTGCCTTCAACATACAATATGCCAATAAATATCATTTCCCTCAACATATATTAAACACAAATGGGCGAAGATTTGAGCAGACGTTTAACAAACATACAAATGTAAAGATTTCTAACATTAATCACCAGAGAAATGCAAATTAAACTCACAATGTGATAACACTTTGAACTCCTGAGAATGGCTAAAATTTTTGAAAAATAATAACAAATGGCAAGGGTCAATGATGTGAAAAACTAGAATTCTCATACATTACCTGTGGACATGTAATGGTGCCGTTGTTTCTTACCAAGTTAAAATCAACCTAATGATTTGGAAAAGTGTACACCGAGGTACTCGCTTGAAACAAATGAAAACATATGCTAGCTAGTCTTGCAGAAGATAGTTGTTGGCAACATTAGCCACTATGGCTAAAAGCATAAACTAACTTAATGTCCATAGGTGAATAAAAAGATAAACAAATTATGATTTATATAATAATGCTATCAAGAGTAAAACAAACTGAATTCCTCATCCATGCAGCAATATGGATATGTCTCAGAAACATTCTGTTGAACGAAAGAAGCCAGGCAAATTTCATATCCTCATGATTCCATTTATATGAAACTTGAGAATAGACAAACATAATCTGTAAGGTAGAATGAACAGTAGTTGCTATAGGGAGTGGAGATTGACTAGAACCAGGCTGGGGGGAAACTTCTGGGGTCATGAGGATATTCTATCTTGAGCAGGACATTTATTACAGTTTCATATTTTTCAAAGCTCCTTGAATTGAACTCTCAGATTTAGGCCTTTCATTCTGTTTAAATTTTACCCGAAATTTAGAAAATGACATATAAAAAGAAAAGCAGTACATTGACCTATGTATTTGTTTCCTATTGTCTATGGAATAGAGCCCTATACAGAACATGAACAGGAGGCTTACTGGGAGCTGATCAAGGCCAGCCTCACAACCTGATTCTCTTGTGTCCCGGCTCATGACTCTCTTCTCCCACATCATGTCTGTACTTTCTCCTCTTGAGAGTAATTCCCACATCTACCACCTTTCTGACTCACCAATATGGGCAGTGGTCTACTTGCTAAAGCTGGCCTGTGTGGTCCCTATCTAACTTGGCTCTGTTGAGTACTTTGTCTTGAACCCTCCTTTTATTCTGTTTTCACTATAAATTTCCTCTAAATAGCTTTGTTAAAACTATAGTTTTTGACTTAGTGGCATTGATATGCAAACAATGAAAACAATCTATATCTACAGCCCAGCCCATGTTTGTCTCCTGAGACCCATCTGCAGGTGATAGCTTCAAATCCACCTACACAACTACCTGTTGGACATCTCCACTTTCACAAATCTAAACTAGTTGTTCTCACTCCCTTCATCCTTTCTGCCATTGTCATTACTCCCCACTAATTCTCCAAAGCAATTCCCTGTTTGGGGGAAGGGCTGTCATTTTCAAGTTGCCCAAATCAAATACCTAGGACAATAGACTTCCCATCCTCTTGTTTGCTCTTCACAGTTCTCATTTATCTGTGCAACTTTCCAAATCTTTCTCTTAGTGACTCCTCTTTTCTGTCATCTGTTGGTATGTTAGTTTTAACCCTTCACCATTTCTTACTAACAGTAATAACTGTCCACCTTGCACTCCACTCTAATGCATACTCCATATTGCTACCAAGATGGTCTTTCTAAAATTAAACCAGAAAATGAGAGAACTTTTGAAAAGACAAAGAGAAGTGAGAGCACGTGACATGTTTTTAGCACTGCAAAAATAAGTGTAGGAGTTTTGTTGGGAGGCTACACCCGGAGAAGTAAGCAGGAGTCTCCCACGAGGCATCTTGGAAGAAATTTGAACAGCATGGGAAATCAATGCTTTAGCTTTTAGGAAGATCACTTTGTCCAGTTGGCTACATGTAGGTTCTCTGTTCCCCCAGCATCTAGCACGTAGTCAGCACTTAGTGAATCATTTTTGTTCCAGGAATGAATGAATGAATATGTATGGTTTTTTGACAGTGAGCTCTTTAAGAATTGGGGTTGTGCTTTGACTGATCTTGTATCCTAAACACCAAACATAGGACCAGAAGTGTAATAATACTCAATAAATACTTGAAACTGGTTGAGTAAAAATTCAATATTTTATCGTGATAGTATCTTAAGTTGTTCACCTGAAGAATTCCCAGTGACATAATTACCCATGAAACATGAGTATTTGTGGACTGAAATTCTCAGTGTCCAGTTCCACAGAAAACAATATACCATTTTGATAGATGGAGGGGACCCAGTGTGAGAATAGCTTGACCCCTTCCTCACCCTCTCAGAGATGAAGGTTTGCACAGGAAATGACAAGAAAAGAGCATTTGAAATGGTTTGCTTTTCCTAATCCCTGCCATTTTCCTGCTTCATCTGCAACTGAATGGTAGCTGTGAGTAGCTGTTATTTTTGACATTAAAAAAAAAAAAAAGATGCTAGGACAAGAGTCAGAGTTTCCCCTTCCTTCTGTACTGTAGCTACCTTGCTATAGTCCAGGTGTCTCTTATACCTAAAGTTGGCCTCACCAACTGTTTTCTCCAGCAACAAATAGGTACAATTTATTGTTTTTGCAGCACTGGTGATAGAACCTAGAACCTCACAAATGCTACAGCCCAGGCCTAAATATGTGCAGTTTGGAGAAAAGCCACCGTGCTTTCCCTGTCTTTGAGGATGTGTCCAGCAGTGGCCTCTGGGGAGTCTTTTCTGACATAAGCTCCTTCCTCCACTTCTGACAAAGACCATCATGCTTGGGACCCACAACACTATGAAAGTCTGGGGCTTGGTTGTCTACACCATGTATTTTCAGATCTCTCCATAAGCTTTCTAGGAATGAACATTGCTGATTCCTTTCTAGTCTGAAATGGTGCACATGTAACTGAGCTTGCTCAGTGGCACCTCCAAATTTTATCCTGACTTCTCTTATTTTTCCAGCTTGGAAGGGTCACCACTTCCTGCTTAAGCAGTGTAATGCAAAACAGATGGAGAGTGAATGGGTAGAGGATGTGCACGTTAGGGATAGTGGTCAGCTAAAGGAATCCTCCCTTCATGGTGATTTCATGAACTGGATGTTCACACACATCAAGGTGCACTGCAGGTAGTGAGCTTGATCTTTCATAATGTCTCCAAATCCAGAGTGTTCCAGAGCACGGGGCTGCTGTGTGACCAAATGTGACACTGTCAATTCTTTGAACAGAAGATGG
>RJWT010001720.1:0-45726 GCA_004365215.1 Cuniculus paca
ACAAAGCTACTGTAATCAAATCAGCATGGTACTGGAATCAAAACAGACCTGAGGATCAATGGAATAGATTAGAAGATACACCCCCAAATACAAACACACTCAGCCACCTTATCTTTGAAAAAGGGGCCAAACATGTTCACTGGAAGAAAGATAGCCTCTTTAATAAATGGTGCTGGAAAAACTGGCTTGCCATATGCCGAAAACTAAAACTAGACCCAAGCCTATCACCATACACTAAACTAAATTCAAAATGGATAAAGATCGAACCATTAAAACAGAAACACTAAATCTGCTGGAAAACAAAGTAGGTAGAACTCTTGAAAACATAGGAGTAGGTGGAGAATTCATGAACAAAAGTCAAACTGCACGGGAAACCCTTCCCAGAATCAACAACTGGGATCTTGTCTTGTTAAAAAGTTTTTGCATGTCAAAAGAAATCAACAGAGTGAAAAGAAAGCCCACAAATTGGGAAAAAATTTTAGTCAACTGCCCTTCAGACAAAGGTCTTCTATCTAGAACATATAAAGAATTAAAAAATATGAGGCTCTCAAAATTCAAAGACCCAATCCAGAAATGGGCATCTGAGATGAAAACACACTTCTCAGCTGAGCAAATACGAATGGCAAATAAATACATGAAAAAATGTTCAGGATCATTGGTCATTAGATAAATGAAAATTAAAACAACTCTGAGATTTCATCTCACTCCAGAAAGAATGGCCAGGATCAAGAAAACCACCAAGGATAAATGCTGGAGAGGCTGTGGGGAAAAAGGAACCCTTCTCCACTGTTGGTGAGAGTGCCGACTGGTGCAACCACTGTGGAGGTCAGTCTGGAGGTTTCTCAAAAAGCTAGGACAGGAAGTCCCATTTGACCCAGCTATTCCGCTTCTGGGCATATTCCCAGAAGAAGTGAAATCATCTTACCACAGTGATGTATGTGCACCTATGTTTATAGCAGCACAATTTGTAATAGCCAAATCTTGGAAACAACCCAAATGCCCATCAATTGAGGAGTGGTTAAAGAAGATGTGGTACTTTTATACAATGGAGTATTATTCAGCTATAAAAAACAATCACATGGAGGCTTTTACAGGTAAATGGATATGACTTGAGACCATACTCATAAGTGAAATAAACCAAACACACATGTGTAAACACTGCATTGTCTCCCTAGTGTAAGAAACTGAAAGACTCAATAAGATATGAAATTCCTGCTAAATATGGAGAAATGGTTCTGAAATCCAATGGTGCTTTTATTTTTTGATTTGATTAGTTTAAGTCCCTTTCCTACTATTTGAAAGCAATAAGTGAGAAGATAGGAACAGCTCTTTTGAAAAATGAGACACTATAGTAGCCATTGCTCATTTTCTGTTATCCGACTTGAAGACCTGTAATGCTATTCTCTTTTATCTGGTTTTATACTACTTTGTTTTGTTTGAGTTTATTGTCTTTAAATGTAAGAACAACCATTTTGAAGAAAGCAAGAGACACTAGGGTAACCATTGTTAATCTCCTGTTGTTATGTTTTGAAAACCTGTATAGCTTGCAGTGTTCTGCTTTGAAATGTTACATTATGTTTGACTCTATTCTGTTTTCTTTTGCTTTGTTTTGTTCTGTTTTGTTTTGTTTTGTCCTATTTTCTTTAAAATAAAAAAAAAACATTAGAGCCTGAGCTGTGTCTGTTTTCCTACAACTTACTCAAATTTGTTCTTCTTTATGGCAGAGTACAACTCTATTATACATAAATGCTACATTTTCTTTATCAATTCACCTGTGGATGGATATATAGTTCCAAGAACTAGCTTGATTGTGCAGCTTTAAACATGACTACATACATATGTCAATAATTATTTTAGAAAAAAATTATTTTAGGTGTATATCCAAGAGTGGATTCTCTGAGCTACAAGAAAATATAATAAGTACTTCTAAAGTGATTATTCCAATTTTTAGTCTCCAGTGTGCTATGTTTGGGGTCTTAAATGTCCCCCAGGGCAGAAAGTTTTTATTATAATAATCATTAATACATATGTTTTTTATGCTTTTATGTATAACTTAATTTTTATAAAGATAACTCTTCTAAATCATTACAGAAAAATAAAAGACTAACATATAAATACTGCAGCATTGAATTCTATGAAGAACATGGTTAATATATAAACATCACTATGTTCATAAAAAGTTAATACCTCTCCCAGTCCTTCACTCTCTGCTCCTATAAATGGCTGCTCTTGACAACCGTATGTTGTTTTTGATGTTTTACGTGCTGGGTATTACTGGAAGCCAAACAAGTCTTTTGCAGTTTAAAGCCTATAAATTGGTGGTATGGTACAGAGAAATAATCTTTAAAATATGTCTCCAGTGTGTACCTGTTCATTGATCCAACACCTTGCCTTATGTTCATGCTCACATTCAATAATCATCATTACGGAAATCACAATGCGTGCCTGTTTCAGCCAGTAATACCAGCAGATGCCGCGGTACTAGAAATCACACAGGCTTCCGTGCATACTTTTTTAGACTGACTGACTGCTTTTGACTGGGGAAAACATTCGTGAGGGTAATTTCCTTCTTCTCCTCACCTGTTTTCAATCTTATAGAACTGAAATTCCTGCCCCATAATTTTAGTGCTTCAATATGGTATTCTTTATGTCCTTTCATTGACTGCTCAGACTAACTTGGCAAAAAATTTAGGAGGAGCATCAGAGAGTCATAAAAGCTTTAAAACATTCTGGATGACACCATCCAAGAATCACAGATTTGAAAAGAATTTGAAAAAACCCAATAGTTTGCCAGATGATTTGACTTTTAGTCTTATTATTGGTTAAATGTATTCCTAAATCTTAATAATATCCAGCATTATTCAAATTCAGTTGATTATGTGTGACTTTAAAACAGTAGAGAAGCACTAAATAACTAAAAATTTTTGTGGCAAAATGATTTCATCTTTCCTTCTATAAAGGTTAGTTTGTTGATTGTGTTTTTGTTTTGTTTGTTTTCCTTGGGGTCCTGAGGAGCATACCAAGAGTTTTGCACATTCCAGGCAAATGCTTTGAATTTCATAGCATTTATATCTTTGGGGGCAGCTTGGCTTCTGTCATTCATCATAGTTAGTTTGAGATTGTGTATGTATTTTCATGTATCAATAGTGCAGTATGTAATTATTGCTGATTACAAATCAGTGGTATGAATTTATGACATTTTATGTATTCATATATCTTGTCGATGGACATTAAGGCTTTTTCCAGGTGTGAGCTGTTATAAATAAAGCTTCCATTAATGTGCATACACATATCCTTACATAGACAAATGCTTTCAGTGCTACTGAGAAAATGCCTGAGTGTGGAATGACTGAATATGTGGTGAATATAGGCTAATATCAAACACACTGCCAATCTGTTCTCCAAGTTACCTTACAATAAACAGTGTATGAGGTTTTTGTCTGTTTGTTTGTTTTTGTTATAAGGTCTTGCTACATAGTTAAGACAGGCCTTGAACTCACAGCGATCCTCCACCTGCCTCAGCCTCCTGACTACTGGGACTACAACATGTGCTATCATGCCTGGAGGAGATTTCAAAATGTTCACATTCTTACTAACATGTGACATAGCCCTTTGAGATTTTAATATTTTTAGTAGGTTTGCTATAGTATTACAGTGTGATTTGAATTTGCTTTTAAAAGATGAACAATGCCATGTATTACTTTATGGACTTTTTAGGCTATATGTTATTAAAACCTTTGCCTATTTTAAAACTAAGTTTCTCCTCATTATATTGTGAGGGCTCTTTATACATCCTATATGATGTAAGTCCTTGTGTATTACATTATTTCTCGATCTTTTCTCTACTTGCATGGGCTCTCTAGTAGTAATTTTCAAAGAGTTGAAATTTTTTTTCCATGAGTGCATACTTACCAATTTTTCTTCTTGGATTATGCTTATGATATCATATCTAAGAAATTTTGGCCTAACTCAATGTTTTAAATGTGTTATTTTCTTACAGAATTGTATGGCTTTAGGTTTTACAGGATTTATTTTCAGATAATATTTGTCTTTGTTATCAAATAAGTTGGAAAAGAGTTGGGTATTTAACCATTCTAGCAAAATTTTCGAAAGTCGCTCCCTTATGTAAGAAATCTTTTCATGCTTATATATGAGTATATCAGGCATCACCACAGAGTCTTAATAAGATTAAGCATTTTAATAAGTTTGTAAATCAGGTAGCCTTACTTTCCTAAATTGGTTCTCTGTCAAAATACTTTTTGGCTCTTTAGGATCCTTTCCATTTCCACATGAATTTTTAAATTGTACTATTGATCACTATGTTAAAAAATCTGAAGCCAGTTTCTGCCACAGAAGCATGATTTTTCTATATAAAAAGCCTTGATTGGGATCTTGTTAAATCTGTGAATTGAACATGATTGCCCATTTATGGTCTGAGGTGACAAATTTTAAATGAATGTAGTAAGGAGTTTTTTTTTTCTTTTGAGTAAGCCAATTACTATAAAATTCAGTGTTTTACAGATTGATGCTGCATTCCTACTCAGCCTATTTCCTCATAGAACTACAACCAGGTTCAAGTCACAGAGGCTCCTAATGTTAGATGCAAAGAACGGCATATCATGAGGTGTGTTACATGCCGCGAGAGCTCCTCAAGTTTTCTAATTTACTTAGAAATTTAGGGAACATGTGTGGAAGTAGACACTAAAAAGTGTGGGATAATGATGGAGACGATATAGAGTTTAGTCTACCCAAAGTTATTGATATAGTCTCACTAAGCAAGGTTTCTGTACTTGACATTGAAGTTTAAGGAGTTGAGACATGCCCTAACATGGTTCATTGCCTAAAATATGACACCATGAGTAACCCAGAAATGCCAGATCTGCCTTGGTTTACATATGTCTTGGTTACTTTTCTCTCATGGCTGGGACAAAACACCTGACACCCAAAGTGAAGCAACCAAAGGTTTATTTGGCTTACAGTTCCGGGGATTTCAGTCCATAATCAGCTGGCTCCAAGGCAGGGTGGTGTGGCACTGGGGCAACACTTCAAGGCAGCAACCAGAGCAAAAGGGGAAAAGCAAGCCTCTCCTCCTCCCTCATATTGTACACAGGCCACCTTCCCACACCCTTCACCCCCGTAGTATATAGCATTCACAAAATCTCTCTGCCCTCCTTAGCACAGGATGAGAATATTTACAAAGTAAGGATCCTGGCTCCCTGCTGAGTCTCTCAGTTAAACCTCTAAACTTCTCAAGTTGACACAATCAACTATAACAATATAGAAGGAAGATTTCAAAACTTAGGCAGATTGGAATATTAGAGCAGATTTGTCAGGTAAGACTCATTCATCTCTACTGAAAGAGAGTCCAGAAGACTTACCTGTACTAGTATTATCAGACACAAATTTACAAGCGTAGGTCTGGCATCGTGCAAGACCTCTGTGTGTGACCCATTTTCTTTGTAATCTAGATTTTATATTGGAATTACAGCCACCTAATTGGGAAATTTAAATGCAAAGAAAGAGCACTAGGTCCCGAGATGCTGACAATCAAATGATGACACCCAGCTGCCAAAGGCAAAATGAGTATTGCTACCATGATGGACAACAGAGGCACAGCAACAGTCTGAATGGGTGATTCATGCAAACCTAGATTTCATGGTGTTAGTTGACCATGGTATAAATTCTCACATGATCTATGTAAGCAGAAATATTCTAGAAAGCTAATGAACAAATACATAGCCTGAATCATAGAACAAGGACATTGACTCCTCAATCAATTCTTAAATGCGAGCCAATTTACCAAGGTCTATGCACAAAGAAAATGTTAGTTCCCCTCAAGGAAGAACCCAGGTATATTACAGAAAATTTGTACAGCTAATATTAACCTATCCCAAAGGGGCCCTGGATCTTTTTACCAGGGTAACTTTTTATTAAAGAAAATAACCAGGCCATTTAAATATTATGCAACATTGTCTCTGCACTGATACCAATTACTGGAGACCAAAAATGTCAATGTGGTTCAAGAGTCAAATTAAGAGAAGTTAGATGATCAATGGAGTTTTAACTAAAATTCATCTGAGTGGGTCCGAAACTCAACCTTGGTTATTTCCTGAATTCTGTAATACAAAATTAGAATAGATATTTTCATTAGCTGATAGTCTCTAAATTGGTTCCATTATCTGTGAAGTGAGAGTTTTTATAGTGTGAAATGCTGAGTGGAAGCCACTGAAACTCTGGCAAATAGTAAACTTCAAAATATTGCTGCTATCCTGGAGGAATTTCAGAGATTAGTGCCTCCATCAATGAGATGAAAAAATGCAGAATGATGACTAACATCACATCCCATTCAACTTGCCTATTAAAACTTGCCTGTGTGCTGAAAAATAATTGATCTTAGAGAATGGTAGTGGATAAGTTGACTCTAATCATAGCTCCTGTACATGATCTGGTTTCACTCTGTGAGCAAATTAACATGTCTGCTGGTACCTGGCATCCAGTTATTGATCTAACAAGTGCTTTTTATTGATCACTGTTTCTTTATCCTTATTTATAAGGCCCAATTGAAGCCATTCTTTTCCAACTGGCAAAACTAGCAATAAACTTTCTGAATCATATCTCAGAGGTATTTCCATTTTCTAGTCCTATGTTCAAATGCAGTTTATCAGGATTTTGAACACCTTTTCTTTCCACAAAATATCACATGGGTCTATTACATTATTGACACAGAGGTAGTAAATAGTCTCCACTTGTTGGTAAGATAGTTGGATCTGAAACTACAGAAAATAAATTTAGCAAATATTTGAACATTTGCATCCTCCAGTGAATTTTGTAAGTGTCAAATGGAATGGAGTTCTGACAAAATACCCCTTTAAGATGAAGGATGTATGATTGCATCTGACTCTTCCTTCTACAAAAGAAGACACAGAA
Organism: Cuniculus paca; assembly: GCA_004365215.1. Lineage (NCBI taxonomy): Eukaryota > Metazoa > Chordata > Mammalia > Rodentia > Cuniculidae > Cuniculus > Cuniculus paca. The sequence continues at coordinate 6,928 of RJWT010001720.1, forward strand.
TCTAGTTGGATTCCAGACTTTTTTTCAATCTTAACAGCAACCTATTCCTCCTTTCAATGTGTTATTTCAGGCTCTTTCCCTCCAGACCAAGAAAGGCTCAGCAACTCGTCCTAAGAAGCAGCTCTAACATTTGGACCCCATGAATTTGTGAACCCAGTGGTGCTTGAAGTGTCAGTGACAGGCAGAGTTACTGTTTTCAGCCATTGGAAGGACCGCTTATGTGAATTACAGTACAAGACTTTGGGGTTTTGGAGCAAAGTTATGTTGTCTTCTGAAGATTAATGCTGTTTTACTGGAAAAGAACTTTTGACCTCTTCTAGACCTTAATAAAGACTAAACACTTAACAATGGGTCACCAAATTACTATGTGACCTGAGCTACCCTCTGATCTTGGTGCTACTTGACTAATGAAACCATAAAACCAGGAATGTGCTCCAGCACTTCAACGCCAAATGGAAATGTTTTGCATGTAACTGGGCCCAAGATGACCTTAAAAGCACAAGAATATTCATAAATAATTAGACCAGAGCCCATGGCTCACAATCCCACTACACTGCCTTATTTTTCCCAGTTTACACCTAAGCTTCATGAAGAGCATCCTATCCTCATTTGCAAGCAAAATAAAAGCTTAGGACCTGGTTTGCAGATGTAGAAACATCAGCCCAAAGTGGGATGACTGTGTAATTGTAGCCTGTTCCTGAGATGTTCTTGAAGTGTGGTGCAAAGGAATCACTCTAGAAGGCAGAGATTTGAACCCTACACGTGGTTGTTCATTTTGCTTGAGAGAACAAATGTCGAATTCTTGACTATGCACTAATTTTTATAGACTGTGGAAAATTGTTTGGATGGATGGTCCAGAAATTTGAAGGAATCTGATTAGAAAATTGGTGACAAGGAAATTTGGGAGAGATATATGGATAGACTTCTATTACAGGGTAAGAAAGAGATATATGGATAGACTTCTATTACAGGGTAAGAAAGCATAGAGGTATTCATACCTCTTGGAATGTTCACCAGAGAGTGAGCTCAGCAGAGGGGGATTTTAATAACCCAGTGGATAGAATTATCCCATCTATGGACACTAGTCAACCTCTTTTCACAGCCATCTGTGTCATCAGCATCCACGTGTCCCTGGTAGAAGGAATGAAGGTTATGCATGGGCTCAGGAGCATGGACTTCCAGTTACCAAGGTTTTCTTCACTGCACTCCCAGATGGACACCCAATAGGCCAGCAACAGAGACTAATACTTAGTCCCAGATATGGCTTTTCCCACCTGGGCTGATGAGCAGCCTCCAGGTATCAGGTTAACTGCACTACAACACTTCCTCCCAGAAGGATCAACAATTTATGCTTATGACATAGACACTTTTGTTGAATATAGATTTGTCTTTGCTCAGTGCAGCATTTCTGACAATACTATCCTCTGTGGACTTACAGAATACTTTTCTGACTTTACTTTTCCTGGAACGCTACAGCAAAATAAATTCAGTAATGACCCTATGCGTTTGAAATTCACAGATAACACTATGATTACAGTGAACTAACTTAGCAGTTAGCTTCACAGAACTGTGGGAGGACCTTTCAAAGACCCACAACAGCAGAAAGATATGATATTTTTCAGTTTCAGTATTCGCTGTTCAGAACATCAGCAAACGCCCTCAAACAGTGTCAAATACATGATGTTGTTCACATATAGAGAAGATTCACAGATCCAGGAATCAATGAATGGAAACAGGAATGATACCACTCTGTATTATCCCTAGTGACTCACAAGCAGAAGTTTTCTTCCATTTTCTGCAATTTCACGTTCTGCTGTCCTGCAGGTCTTAATTCCGAAGGGAAAACAGAATCCACCAGGAGATACAATAATGATTCCTTTGACTTGAAAGTTAAGACATGAGCTACTTTGTCCCTATTCCCTATACTACACAGGTATTAACAAGCAAAAAAGGGAGTTACTATGCTGACTGGTCTGATTGATCCTGATTACCAAGGGAATAATGTACTAGTACTATACAATGGAGAGGAGCAAGAGTATGTTTGAAATACAAAAGATCCTTTAGGATGTCTCTATTAATATACCTGTGGTTAAGGCCAATAGGAGCTACCATAACTCGACCCAGGCAGAACTACTGATGGCACAGACCCTTCAAGAATGAAGTTCTGCTTTTCTCTGCCATGTAGAAAAGCATGACCAGCTGATGTGCTTGTTGAAAGCAGAAGATACAGGATATGTAGTGGAAGAAAGTAGTTGTCAACCTCACTTTCATGTGTAAACTGTTCACATGACCAGTTTAAAAGATGAGGATTATATTTGTCATAAGCTTTTTTCCTTATGTTGTTATGAATAGGTTTATGTTTATACACATGAAAACAAACACACATATATACATCAATGTTATGGTTTGGATTTTGAATCTAAAATGTCTCCCCAAAGCACATGTGACTTAATGCAGTAGTGCTTGGAGGTGGGGCTTTTGTTGGTGTTTGAAACTTGGGACCTCTTCTCAGCTCATGAAAAATGAATCCATTTTTGGATTCATGGCTTGCTTTGGTACTGGATGATGTTACAAACTTCAAGAAGTAGGGCCTAGGTGAAGAAAGTAGGCCATTATTGGTAGCGCAGTCTTGAAAGACAGTTAGTTCCTGCTCCCCACTTTCCTGGCCAACACAAAATGCACAGCTTTGCTATGCCTTATTCCTCCCATTGTGAGGTTCTCACTTAGCACAGGCCCAAAACAATGAGCCCAAGTGAGCAGGGACTGAAGCACTGAGCCAAAATGAACTTTTACTTCTTTAAACTGATTTTCTTAAATCAATTTTCTTAAATCAATTTAAAGGTATTTTGTATTTTGTCACAGTAGGGGAGAGCTGGCTAACATAATTTCCTATTTGTTACATAGCCCATATGGTTCTGTATCTCCTACACATACACAAGATGCTTGAATAATTTAAAATCCTAATAATGTCCATGTTAGATGCCTTTCTAGTTCCCTTGAAGATATCTAACCAGTTCAAAACACCATGAATTTTTCTCAATTATTCTGAGCGTCTAAAACAGGAGAGCTACATGGGAATATGGAAAGATGTAGATTTCATTTTTTTCTTTGCTGTATGATCTTCTGATACATTTTTATTAACAAAATTAAAGAGAAATATTTCTATCTTTAATTTTGCCTGATGTATATAATATTTATTTTATAGATGTATTGCTCTGTGGACAATCATGAAATTGAAAGCCAGAAAAAGGCAGCCATTAATAGTATGATGCAATTGTGATGGGGTAATAGTTTGAGCTGCTAACTTGACTTCTACTTCTGTTTTCTTTGCGAGACCTTATTTACTGATTGGCATACTCACAAAAAAAGGAAATAATTCTTTTTACTTTACAAATCAAAACTTTAGTTTCAAAACCCAAATGACTCCTGAGTGATACAGAAATTAAAACTTATACCATAAATAATTTAGAAAAGTGTGGAAAATCAGAATTGTCCTAGTATCCCCACTTATCTCACTTCTACCTTCAGCACTAAGACTAGATGAAGCTGACCCCCAAAGATTAAAGAGAAATTAACGGAACGAGACTTTAGATGTTAGTGATTCCATAGAAAGGATCTTATTTCTTCTAGAAGAATCCTACAGTGAGGATGGGCACTAAAATAGAGTTTTGTTTGGAAATTCAAGAGTAGATGGAAACCTGAGCCACTCTTCTCAGTCAGGTTTCTCAAAGCATTAAGAATCAGAGTTCTTTCACCCGCATACAGTGAGCACGCAAGAAATGTCTGCTCTAGCTCTTCTAGGCAGCCAAATCTTGATAGAATCCCTATCTTGACAGACAATTCAGTAAAATCTCTGTTTGCACTCACACAAATCAGGTAGCCTAAAAGTGCTTTTGTCTGCAAACAAAGCACATCCCAAATATGGGATTACAATCTGTCCATTAAGAGGTCTTAGTCAAGATGCAGTAGTGCATCAAAATAATGCCCTGCATGGCCCTACCATCAGTGAGCAGAAATGAGAAAGACTTTCATGGTGAAACCATCCTCAACACATGAGTATAAGTATGCTTAGATCCATCTCACCTCCCAAGCACTGGCCTTGGGGAGAATCAATCTCATGGACTGAAATGAAGACCAACTTCCTTAAAGTCTCAAAGTTACTATTAAGTTAAATCATAAAATGTCAAATTGCATACATGAGAAAATTAGAGCCTGAGAATTTTGACCTTTAGACTAGTAAGAATCGCTATTATTTACTAAGTGTTTACCACGCACAAACATTGTATCAACTGATTTATGAAAGTTAACCCATTTTGTCAACTGTAAGGCATATTCTAAAACACTTGATGAAGTGTTTATAAGGACAGAACAGTTTCCCCCAACTATAAAAATTGGTATATCAGTTTAAGTGCATAATCTTGGTTAAATATTGAGTTCATTACTTTTACACTTAGAAGTTTTGATTCAGCCATTTAAGGTCCTTGTTCAAGCAACAATTTTATTTTTATTTTTTTCTCAAGATTAAAAAAAAATAATAAAGTCAGTTTCTGTTAGCACAGACTTTATGATTTCCTGAGAGGGATGGCAAAAACTTTACCTCATTCAAGCAAAAGACAATGATATATTACAAGTATTCAGTATAAATAAATACTGTATTTGTTAAATTAAAGACAGTACATTGTCTTGGGCTATTCTCAACCTTCAAAAAAGTAATTGAACCCACAGGCCTAGATAGATTTTATATTTTTCACTAGGGTATTGGACAAGAGGAGAAATGTGATGATTATCACTTTATTCCTTAAGGCACCTCCTGACAGAATGCTCAGAATGGGGACCTGTTCTTGAGGTCTGGTCCAGAAAGAACTGAAAGGAATCACACCAGATTCAGCAGTGACCTTTGCTGTACATTTCTAAAATGTGAAGTAAGCCACCAGCTTTGCCAAAAGGTAAAAATCAGGTTTATGATTTTGACTTAGCTAAATGAGGACCAACCACATAAGCCAGCATCAAAGAAAATTTGTTTTTATTTTAAAAGCATTTCTTTCATGCTTACAAAATCTAAAAGAGAGTAAAGATGTGACAACATAAAAGTGGATAAAGTGGGACCTACTTAGGACTCAATTCTGTACACTGGTAAAACCACAGAAAAAAATCATAAATTAAAAAAATATTTTGTGGATGTTACCATTTGTGTATACTTTTCTGCCTTTTTTGTGTGTGTCTGTGTGTGTTTTTATCTGTGTATGTGAGTGTACATGTTTATATTTTTGTATAAATGTCCAGAGCATTGAATTTAGGAAATGATTGCAAAGAAGAAATATTAAACACTTCAGATATAAAAACTATCCTCAGATATTTCTCTTGATGCTACAAATGTAAAAAAGCATGAAATAGTTTTTCCAAGAGGAACAGAAGTTTCTGTTGTATATTTCACACTCCCTAGGTATATTGAGAGTTGTAAATACAAACTTTCAAAGCCCCAGGGTGCAAACACACAGGAAGTTGGGGGAGTGTGATTTGTTTTGGTGATTCAATCCCATTCACAACTCTTCACATGAATCAAAAATCATACAAATTATAAAAAATACAGTTTGGCTATATTAATATGTGTATGGCATAGATCCAGAAAGTAAGCAAATTCTGAAAGCTAAGCCAATTTTGAGAATTTACTTAAACTACATAAAGAATCAAACATAAGTTTCAAATACTTAATTTTGCATGACCATTTCAATGCCCTCATATTACAGATTTAATGGAGTCAGATTTAATATATGTATTTCACTTATATTTAGTAGGGTTTTATATATTAACTTGATTTAAGTGGTAGGGGATAAGAAGTGTTTGACTAAAACATTGTTTGGCTCCTTTTAATATAGCCTAATAATCTAAGCTTTCTAATTACAATGCTATCAAACTAAATTACATTCAGAGGTTGCATAAAGCTGAGGTTATGCCTTTGATCCTCACATTCTGTTCTCCTTAAATATAGAATAAACAGTCCTTTTTATGACGGTAACATGCTTTTCATGAACAAAATGTTTTTAAAAAGTAAAAATTAGAAAACAAAAAGCTTAGCTCAACTCCTTCAAAGACAAGTGTTTTTTGGAGTAAATAAATCTGCCAGATTTGATAAATTACATGTTTGATAACATTGTACAAGACAATAATTAATTGATATTTTTAGGTATATTGTCTGACTCTGGTATATTCCTCACAGACTATGAGTCTATATATCAGACTCTAGGGGGTCTTAGTAATTAATTTGTTTACTTGGTAAATGCAGCCTAGATTTGCTTTCTTTTTATAGGTCCATGTTTGTAGTACATAATGCTTATACCTGTCATGGATATATACACTTACATGATATGTCTTCATTTTTTTAATCCCCTGCCCTGCTCTCTCTCTCCCTCCCTGCACTTTCAGTAGTTAGGTGTTTTTTAACCTACGTCATAGATACCCTTGATCCCTTGCACAAATACTTACACTCCTCCACCGATTATTAAATGCGAGTTGAAAATGGCTCACATTTTCCACCCCTGCCTCCTGAATAATTGCTCTCTGCTGAAAAGGAGTCACCTTACAATGTAATTGATGTCACAATACCAGAGCAATCTATTATTAATAAAGACAGACCCCAGGACTCAAAATATCCTTATCATCCCCTGTTAGCATAGAGAGGTCCGACATTAAAAGTAAATTCTGTAGCAGGTGATGCAGTGAGCCCTTGAATCTACCTAGTAACCATGTCTCTAGTTTCCTAATGTAAAATCAAAATGGATATATTTAACATGCGGCAGAATCTTTATTATGGTTCCTTCAGTTGAGTCAGTCACTATAAAAGGAAAGATAAAGTAAAAGCCCCTGAAATCTCTACATCTTTTTCTGAGACAATAAATGAGAGGCAGTACCATTATTGTATATGACAAGCAGATTAGTGTTATCCTTGAAACCTTAAAAGATAGGATGCTACTCAGATAACTTTGCCCTTCATTCACTGATTTAACAGCTACAAAATCCAGATGATGCTGGCAGATGACAGCAGACTAACCAGCGATTAACTGAGTATTACAATTGTATTTGCTGTGCCAGATGTAGTATCTTATCTTCCAGATGTGGTGTCCTATCTCAGCCAAATTAACTAAGACTCTGGCAAACACAGTAAATGATGCGGCCACTTTTTTTGTTTTTGCGATAGACAACAATAGATATTTAAAAAACGTGGAGCTCATATTCAAAGGGATAGAAAGTACTACACCTTTATTCTCTCAGGTTAAGACAGTTTCTTTTTCTGCTCCTACTTTGTTATCTGAACATTCAATAGAACATCACATCAGTTCACAATGATATGGACATGTAAATTAGACCAAACTGCAGTGCTATGGCAAATACTCTGGGATAGTAATTAAGACTATGTGGCCACTAGAGACTGGAATATAACCCTATAAGGATTATAAAGCTTTCCATTTAAGGGAATACTTTAGGGGGTTTCGTGTGATAAGGCTTGCTAAAAACCTTCATCAATGAAAAGAACAAGATGCTTCACCTGATGCAACTTACACTCAAAGCACAACACTTGGTAGCTTTCTTCAGCTCTTGTATTACCCTGTTTAACACTTTAGTATACTGCCCCATAGTGGGTATCAGAAAATTTTAGTCTGCTAGTCTGAGTGGTCCACAAAGACGCAGGTCATATTCAAAGAGCAGGGGACATTCTATGTTAAGTCCAAGCTTGAACAAAGAACATGGGCACTGGGGAAACGGAACTTACAGGATCACACAGTACTGACGTGTGTTAGGCAGAGGGAAAAGTGCCCCGGCATCATGTGGAACCTCTGGAAAAATTCAGTGTGAAAATAACAAGTCAAAGTCCTGTGTTCTGGAGAAGGGACTTTGGCTGCATGCAGGAAAGAACTGTGAACCTTTCCAGAAGAAGACCTTGAGGAGAGGAGGGTAAGTGATTCGTGAGGCATCGCACTCCAGTGTGAGACATCAGAGCCGTCACTTTGGATTAATGCAGACACATGCAGGGATAATCTTCCACATGTGTGTATGCCCCAGTGTAGATGCACACACAGGCCCATGTCAGGTGAGGCAGTGACAGCACAGTGGTAACTGGCACCACGGGAGCACAGATCTTGGCTTTACATAGCACTGAGAGGAATGAGAAGTCTGCAGACGTGGTGGATGCCAAGGCCATGGCAAAAATAAATAATATGATCTTCGGGTATCTTTTTGTGCCCCCAAAAGAAATGGTCATAACAAAGCAATGCAAAATCCATAACAATGGGTGTTTCCCCAAGGACACTATAACCAATTGAAAGAGCTACCAGTGGTCAAATCTGGGACCATTTTTTAGCAAAATAATACAATAACTATAACCCAAAGGGTAAGGACAGCCCAAAGGATGTTCACAGATAAGTAAATGCGAGAGAAGAGGCAAATCTTCCATGGAGAAGCACTGAAATAATTCATGGAGATATTCTGCTCTCCAGGAGAGGAGCTGTATTTCACTACTCTGGTGCTTTCCTTCAAAAGAGTGCAGAATGGAAACGGGGTAGGGGATGGGTTTAGGTCTACATTCAAATGTCTGGAAAACAAATACCTCAGACCACTGATCAAGGTTAACATCAACAATGATAAGTCCTTTGGTAACATATTCCTTTGATACGTTGTGATGAAAATGACATTTTTACCTCTGTTGATCTCCTTCCAAAAACATACCTTTCTAAAATACATCTTTTCTAATATGAAAAAAAAAATCAAACAAATCCAAGTTGAGAGACATTTTTACAAAATATCTGACTAGCAGTCCTGAAAACTGTCAAGACCATCATAAACAAAAATATCTAAGAAACTGTCACAGCCAACAAAAAATATCTAAGAAACCGTTACAGCCAATACAGAGACATGACAACTAAACGTAATGTGTTATCCTAGATGGGAGCCTAGAGCAGAAAAAAGTATTAGGCAAAAACTAAGTAGTCTGAATAGAGTGTGGATTTTAGGTATTAATAATAATAGTGATACATCTATACTGGTTCATGAATTTTGAAAAATTTACCAAATCTTAACTTGACAATTTTTCTGTAAATCTAAATCTTTTCTAAAATAAAGGAGTTTTATTTTTAAAAAATGCAGCTCTTGGAGTGCTACTTAGCTCAAGAGCATTAGATTATAGACCATCTAATACAGTTGTGAGCAGACTTGTCTTTTAAAATCTAGGCACTGCTGGAATCAACCGGACCTAAGATCAGGCGAATTCAGCAGCAAACCACTCTCTACTGACAGCAGTGCACTTTCAACCGACCCAAAGAAGCCCAGAGGGTTGTGCAGGCTCCCTGGCCTGAGAGCCCCGACACTAAGCTCATCTGCAGCTTCCCCTTATTTCACACCTGTAGCCTCAGGTAAGTTTCCTATGACAGAGTTGTAAAGAAAGTGCTGTGCTTGTGAATGAAAGGCAAAAACATCCCACCACTTCTCTCTAGTGCAGCTGCATGGCAGCCCTTTAAGACAGAAGTAAGAAGCCCCACTGAAGGGCGGAGCTCAGGGAAGCACGCTCAGTGGAATGCTTGATGCTGAGAGAGACACAGCTCGACAGAAAGATAATCACAGACTCACAACCAGTGTAAATGGTTTAGCTGCCTGGCAGTTGACACAAAGTAAGAGAATATTTCTATTGCACACTAATGCCTAACAGAGAACATTTTCTGAAAAATAAATGAAACAAAACAAAACGAAACCTCACCCAAAACAAGGAACAAACTTCCCTGGTCACTAGATATAATATGTCTCTGTCCTCTGATACCCAGTAATTATAAATAATCTAAATTGAAAATCTTTGATCTTAAAGATGGAAACTGAACATTTTGATAGCCACTAGGGATGCTGAATATAGGAACCCAAAACAATAAAGACTCACTAGGATTCTCGCTAGAGACTCTGCCTCAAGCTGACCACCATGTACATGATGGTTAAATAATTTCTTTTGATCTCTTTGACCATGGACAGGAAAATTATCCTGGCTAGGGCTGATGTGTACCTAAGGGATGGATTTGATTTTCTTGTGCATTAGCATGCAATAGAAATATCCTCTTACTTTGTGTCGACTGCCAGCAGCTAAACCATTTATACTGGCTGTAAGTCTACTATTGGAGTCCAAAAGATGTCCAATCTACTCCTCTAAGATGATGTATCACAGTGCCATGGACCAAGGCACTCCTTTTATGCCAAAGAACATTCATTTGACCATGAAGTACATTAGTCCTTCCTCAAACCACACTATTGCTAAAATGCCAGTCTATACAGTTGAGTCTTTCAGAAATGCCAAGTATGTGTTGCCTTAGAGGTAACATCCAGGGAGCTCCTGGAACTATATTTCAAGATGTATACATACTTTACATCAATAACTATTTCATAGTACTCTGGTATTAATAAGCAAAAATATAGGCTGTGGAATACAAGTACTAAAGTAGGGATGATCTTCCTCCTGGTCATTCTTAGTGAACCAGTTAGAAAAATTGTGAATTTTTTTTGTCCCAATGAATTTGGATTCTGAGTGTTTAGAGGTTGTTGCATCATAAAAGAGAAACCCTTCTGCCAGGTAGCACAGAGCAAAAGTAATTAACATGCTGCAGCCACCAAGAAGGCACTTGGGCTGCCTGTCCAAACTGATTAGGAGGCAAAGGAAATGGTGGCCTAGTCAGTGGGTATAATGGATCTTCATAATTATGAAGAAATAGGACTATTCTGCAACATAATGGGGACAAGGAGTAATATATTTGGCCTTTAGATTATATATTAAGTGTACTGTGGCCTGCCTGCCTGCCTACCTTCCTTCCTTCCTTCCTTCCTTCCCTCCTTCCTTCCTTCCTGAGATTTAAGTAAAAATGAATACGTACAAAAACCACAACTACACAAAGAAATGATGGAGAGGGCTAAATCTTCTCCAAAGATGAGGGTCCTAATCACATACAGGTCCAGTCATCTAAACAGGCAGAAGTGTGCTCATGTGTTCAGGAGAAATTTAAAAGAGAAAAGGGGAGATTATGAGTATCAGTTATTGCCATGATATGAGGTATAGAAGCAAAATTCAGTGATTGCTACTAACCTCATAACTTTTCCAGAACTTATGCCCAATCCAAATTCTACAGCTGTGTTATGGTTGATACATTGTGTCAACTTGAGAAGTTTAGAAGTTTAACTAAGAGACTCAGCAGGGAGCCAGAATCCTTACTTTGTAAATATCCTCATTCTGTGCAAGAGAAAGGCACAGAGATTTTGTGAGTGCTGTATCTTTCCTGGGGGGTAAGGGGTGGTCTACATAAAATATAAGGGATTTTGCTCTGGCTGCTTTTGCCTGCTGCTGCCTTGAAGTGTTGCCCCTTAGCCATGCCACCCTGCCTTGGAGCCAGCTGATTATGGACTGAAACCTCCACAAACAGTGAGCTAAATAAACCTTTACTTCCTTCATTTTGGGTGTGGGATATTTTGTCCCAGTAACGAGAGAAAAGTAACCAAGACAAACTGTAAGCCTGAATGAATAAATCTAGTTTGACAACCAAGTCGAATTCATCACTACAAAGAGTTGACTCTAGTAGACATTGTCAATGCAGTAAGAACATCCTGTTTTCTAAGTTTGTGTGTAACTTTACTAAGTTACATATATCCTGGGTATCATGAATAATGGCTGCTAAAAACTGTTCAATTTTCTGAAAGGATTGTTCTTGGCCAAATGAGAATTCTCTAATACGAAATTTATTTCTATCATATTAGGGCAAACCCACAATAACTGAATGATAAGGTTGTAAAAGACTAACTTTATTGCTTTAAATGGAACTGATTTTATATTGAGATTTATATTCCACTCTCCCATGAGATCTAACTGAAGAAAACTTCATCTGAGACTATTGTCTTACTAGCCCCATTTTCTCCTCGATTCCCTTTCCCTCACAATCCTTCTCCCAAGACCACATCTTAGTAAGCCACGCACATAAAACAAGAACCCCTGTCTCAGCCTGTGCTTCTAGAGAATCCACTTGAGCTCAAGGTACCCATGGGTAAATGGTAATGGAATCATATCCAAAGAAAAGTTTGGGCTACCTTCTTTCGCAAAGTCTCAACTCTCCATTTGTTTGATTCTTCTTCACTTTTGCTTTCTATAGTGTCTATATATTAGACATTCCTATGTACTTCAGAATATCTATCCCATGGCCTTTTTTATATGATATTAATAATAATAATAGCTAATTTTGAGCCCTTGTTATGTGCCTAATCCATTCACACTGCTAGAACAAAATCACATATACGGGGTGACAAAACAACAAGCATTTATTTCTTTCAATTCTGGAAGCTGGGAAGTCCATGATTGAGAACCACAATGCTCAGTATCAAAGTGCGCTCACAGGGTAGAACAAGAAAGCAAGAACTCAAGCTCTTTCCTTTGTCTTTTACAAGGGCAGTAATTTCATTCACAAAGGCTCTGCCTTCATGACTTAACAGCTTCCCAAAGACCTCACCTCCAAATACTACCCCTTTGGGGGCTAGGATTTCACCCTATGGATTTGGAGGACACATTTAGTCCCTTGAATATTCCAAGCACAGTACTCAGTGCTTTATGTACTCTGGCTCCGTCAATCATGGAATAGCTCTCAGGACGGCCTCTTTCACAGTAGGAGAAATTGAAAGTTACAAAAGTGTGTAAAAATTTCCTCCCATGTTGTATGCATCATAAGGGGAGAAGGCAGTACCCAATCCAAGTTTCAGCTCAAACTATAAGCTATGCATTAAGTCTAGACAGGAAGATAATAAATCTATTTATTTCTAGAGATAAGTGGCTTTCTCTGTTTCAGCATTTGTTCAAATAAATCGGTGCAGATACGTACATGTTATAGGTAGAAGTGCATTTGGTCTTTATGGTTAAAACAGGGTTACAGAACATGGATCTATTCCTGCTTGATCCCTTGCCCTGGTAGTTTGAAAATGGCTGCTTCACGTTATAGCTGTTTTCAACAAAATTGCCCATTGTTTGCTCCAAACTTATTCACCCTCATCCTTTTTTTTTCTTCCTCGAAATACAATGTACTTCTAGGAAATGAAACATGTATTGCCTAAACTAGAAATGCAATATTCTTACTGATGAATGACTTTTTCAAAGGTGTGCTTTTAAACCAATTTTGCATAGTAAGATACATGATGAAGTTCTCCAAAGAAAACACAGTGCTTTGTGAAGAAAGCCCTTTTGTCTCTCTTCCCAATAGTGTACAGGAAACATGGATATAGCAGACATCCTATAACCCTGTGAGAACATGGCCATGTCTCTGACATGAGTAGAGCACAAATTTAGAAAAATCCTGAGGTGCTGATGACACATTTAAATTCATTCAGAAGCTCTGTGCTGCCTACTTTTTAATTTTTTGCTATTTAAGTGGTTCGTTGATCTTAACCTGTTTAAGCCACTAATTTTTGGCTGGGTGTGTCATTATGCAGATGCCTGCATTGCTACCTGATAAAGCATATATTTGCAAATTCACAAACTCAAAAACGTAATTTTCTATTTTATTAGAATATTCAGAATTTCCTGGGGATTTCCACGTTTGCTTAATTTGTTCTGCTGAAACTGCCCTTCCGATCAGTTGCAGCTCCAGTTAAGTCAAATATATATTTTTTAAAAGTTGTAGAAATTAATAAGCAATGACAGAAGACCAGGTAGAAAACCTGAAAAGTAATTAAACAAAATGGTAATTCAAACTGCAAAAGTCATAAAAGAAATAATGCTCAATATCCTCTTTCTTCCAGAATTTGGCAATTTTGATTTCTCTTCTTCATGACTAATCTTGCTCAATGTTTAACAATTTTATTTTGCAGTTTGAAGAATCATTTTAAATTTTACTAATTTTCTCTATTTTAATGTTTCTCTTTCAATCACTTTCCTATTACTTGTTCTGTATGATCCCTTCTCCTTATCTATATAGATTTTCTTGTCTTTTTATTGCTTCTTAAGGAAAACATGTAGATCATTTAAGCATTTTTATATTTTTATGTAAACATTTAAAATTAAGCCTGGCGTGCAATGCATGCCTGTATTTCCAGCACTTGGGAGACTAAAGCAGGAGCATCCTTGCAAGTTCGAGCCCAGCCTAGGCTACAAAGTGAGCTCAAGGCCAGTCTGAACTACATAGTGAGACCTTGTCTCAAAAAGACAAAACAAACAAATAAACAAATAAAATAAATAAATAAAATTTAAAAAATATTCTTTGACATTGAAACATTGCCTTTGCTGCATCTCACAAATTTTTACTTATAGTATATTCCTTATCATTCAGCTTCAAAGTATTTACAATTCATTATTGATTTCTTGTTTGGTCCATGGTTTGAAAGTTTGTTGCTCAATTTCCAATTAATTAGCATTATTATATTTAATTAACACTGATTTCCAATGCAACTGTTCATGACCAGAGACCATACTTCACATTATTTCAATAATTTGAACTTTGAAATGTATTTATTGTCTCGTGGTCTATCATAACTTCTAACTTGGTGAACGTCTCTCGGGCATTAGAAGTGAAGTGTGTTCTGTAATTATCACATATAGTCTTCTATACTTTCAACTAAGTTAGTGCTTTCCAGATACTCTATGCTCTTACTAATATTTTTCATTATACTTTCAATTGCTGAGAAAAAAGTTAAAATCTCCAAAATGATTATGAATTTGTGCCTTTCTTAGTTTGTCAGCTATCGATTCATGTATTTCAAAGTCCTCATAGCAAGTGCTTACAAGTATATAACTGTTTTGTCTTTGCAAATAATTGATGCTATGTTTTTATATAGCCTATCTGTTTCTTTAAGAACATATTCCTTGCCATGAAATTCCACTCTGTCTCAAATGCATTTAGCTACTAACATTTTTAAGGTTACTGCATATCTAGCATTTCATTTTTCACTCAATTATTTTCAACCTACTTAGGTGTTTTTATTTAAAGTGCGTCTCTTATAAATAAAATTTTTTTTTTGAGACAAGATTTCATTATGCAGTTCAGGCTGGCTCACTCACTTTGTAGCCCAGGTAGGCCTTGACTCACAGTGATCTTCTTGCCTCAGCCTTCCTAGTGCTGAAATTATGGGCATGTGCCACCATGACCAGCCTGTTTTTGCATTTTGATCCAGCCTAACAACATATGCATTTGAATGGAATCTCCAACCATTCATTTTCATTGTAATATTTAAATGATGCATTTATGTCTAGTTTTTCGGGTTAAAAACACATTTCTTTCATTTTCTTCTTAGCTATACAGTTTTTGCATTATTTTAAATATTTACTTTGGTATTTGCCATATATATATTTTGTCTGTTTGTTTTGTTTTGTCTTTTTGAGACAGAGTTTCATTGTGCAGTTTGGGCTGGCCTTGAGCTCACTTTGTAGCCCAGGCTGGTCTCAAACTCACAACAATCCTCCTGCCTCGCCTCTAGAGTGCTGGGATTACAGGCGTGCACCACCACGCCTGGTCATTTATATTTTGTGATTTAAGGATTGTCTTTGTAGCATCTCAAATAAAATATAGAGATGTACACCAGCATAATATCATTTATCAATCCTCATTATCTTGCTGTTTACTCCAGTCTAATGATTTTTTTTTTTAGCACTTTTTGGAGTGAGGGTTTGCCCAATTTGTTTTCTCTTAGCATTTTTTTGTAATAAAGGATGTTTAAATTCCACTTTTTTTCATATATTTTGGATGGGACATTGGTTTAATACATTGACTTTTTCTTCCAGCTCTTAATCATGCTTTACTATTCTCAGTAACTCCTCCTTCTTCTGATTGGAAGCCATCTGTGATTTTTATCAGTGTGACATAACGTGTCACTTTTCTTTGATTACTTTCAAGATTTTCTTCTTATTTTTGGTTTTCAGTAGTTTCACCATGATATACACCATGGTGCAATTTTCTTTGCATTGATCTCATTTGGGGCTTTTGGATTTTCCGAAATCTGTGAGTTCTTATTTGTCACCGTATTCAGGAATATTTTGTCCCTACTTATTCAATTTTTAAGTAATTATTGTCCCTTTTCAACTTCTGAAATTTCAGTGACCACTTGATATTGTCCCGCTTCTCATTGCTGATATTTTTTCTCATTTGAAAAATTGTTTTTTCTTCGTTACATTCAGATTTAAAATAATCTCCACTGATAATTCATAAACTTCTCTAAGCATTTCCTTTGCATTCTACAATGCAATTTAAATTCCATTAATTAATATTTCCTTTTCATCTTTTACAATTTTGAGGTCTAGATTTTTGTGAGGTTCTTAATTTTCTTTTTGTTTATTCTGTTAGATTGCACATATTTTCATCACTGGAAGGCACTTTCTATTAAGTCTAGGACCATGTTTATAATAGGTGCCTTAAAGTCCTGCTTTCTGACTTCAATATCTAGATAATCACCTAGTTCTTTTCATGATGACTTTTTCGATTGACCCTGGGTCATTTTTTGTTTGCTTCTACTCATGCCAAATAATCTTCCCATGAAATGGACACTGTGGGTGGCGTGTTATAAGGACTATTATTCCATCACCTTCATCTCAAGAGCAGCAGTCCTGCTGCAGTAAGAAGGTAACTTGGCTAAAATCTGTATCTAAGCCTTCCTCCCCATGTGAACTGCAGCTGAAGTCCCAAGTCAATTCTCTCACCCTTCCATTTTTTATGTTAAACTCTGTAAAATTTTCTTTAACAAAAGCTATTCTGGAGTCATCTCAGAAATAGCCTGTAATTCACACACATAATATTTGAACTCAAAAAAAAAATATTTGAACTCCCATCACTGTGGATCTCAACTTAGGCAATACATTCCCCTTTAGGGTTGGTAGGCTGCTAGGGTCCAACACTTTTCTCTAACTTCTCGAGCCAGGAAGTCTACGTGTACGTATTTAAACTTTCACAACTTTGCTCTGAAAAGCAGAATGTGTCCCTAATTATATGGATGTATTATAAACTTAAAATTGCTATATTAACAAAAAGCTCATCCATGCTTTGTCTTTTAATAATTGACTTTCCAGTATTCTTCATAATACTTTATAATTCTACACAATTCTGGAAGCTGTCTAGTACTTTCAAATATTTTTTTCCATTTACCTCTGGAGTTTATAGTTAATATTTTTGAGAAGATTAATCTAATTCACTCTAGAAATCTGTACAATTTCAACAGTGATACAAGACAAAGTCTTTACTATATTACTAGACAGACAAAAAAACCAGTAAATCCATGTTTATCCTTCAGAAAAGTGTCATAGATAGCAACAAAAATGTAGAAGGAAGTAAAGAACAAAGGAAAGGAGAATTACGAGTGAATAAAAATGATACAGTTGAGTAAAATAATCATAGTAAAGCTTGAGGAACAAAAAACATATGGAAAATTAAACAACTAAGATAACAGCCAGAATTAAACTAAATGAAGTTTGTTTGTAGGAAGAGTGCTGAAAAATCTATATGGTAAGAATATTTGGACTTACTAATAAATCAAGAATGCATGCAGTTATATTTAAAACATCTTGTAACATAATACTAAAACAATTTTTCTAGCAAGCTGATTGGTGAGATAAAAAAAGAATTAAAAATTATTTTGCTGAGTCACAAGAAAGCAGAGGATTAAATTAGCATAATCTCAATGGGATGATAGAAAAGACATAGTTTCACAAGTGATGAAACCCTATTGTAGCCACAATTATTTTTGTGTTAATGAAGTATTAAGATTTATCAACCTGAATTTTTTTCTAAAAAAGCAAAATACATGAGGCAATTCCAAATATATACTGCACAAAGGGATTGCATTTCAGTTTAAAGATAGAGACTCTTTAAAGAATAAAAATTATACAATGCATGCAGCTGTTTTAAAAAACTAGTTTTTCCATATGAACATCAGGAAAAACACATATTACAGCAAAATAATAATGTAAATCCACAAAAATATTGTAACAATCCTAAATGCCTATACATTCATGTTAAAGTTTTAAACAATTTGAAAACCAAAAGTTGCCAGAATTACCACAGAAATTAACAGGTTTATAATCAGAACGAGAAATTTAGTTAATTCATTTCTGTGATTGACAGTGTTTGCATACCAAAAAAATACAATATAGAGGTTTCGCTCCAGACTCACCTCTAATGGACCTATAGGAATCAATGCAACTAAAAAGAGGTTAGAATTTATTTCCCAGTGGCTGTGGAGCTCTTACCTAAGAAAATTTATTTTTAGACAGTGGACAATATTTGAAAAAAGTTCAAGGGAATTAAATTTTACAAAATGTGTAAAGCAACCATCATGAATTTAAGCTAAAAATCAGTAACAACAACAAAATTAATTTAGAATTTGTTAAATCTTTGGAAATTAGACTTTGTATTTATAAATCACAATAAAAATTAGAAAATACTTTAGCTGTACAATTATGGAAATTCTTCATGCTAAAATGCCTTAAAGTTTCGTTTAGAAAGAAATCAACTGTTTTTAAAACATATGTAAGAAGAAAGGCTAGGAATTATTGAAATCACTAACCATTTTATACATTAGAAAATGAAAACAGTTAAATCAAGGTAAAGATCGCATAGCATTATAATATTCTGAAACAGAAAACAGCTAAAAGTCATTTAGTTCATGTTGGGAGATAATGTAGGTGTGTTGTGTGTTCGCAGGTCTAGGAATGAGGAACTAATCATGTTTTGTTCCAGGATACCTTCTCAAGGAAGATGGTAGAACAAACAGAAAGCTAGAGAGCCTCCCTCTGGAGTGGAGGACAGGAATGCTTTGAAACTTACAAAATGCTGGGGTTCACAACATCCAGAGATTCTTCTCTCCTCTAAATATTCCATATGCTTTAAAGTTTTTGCCTTCAAGATATGCTAGAAATTAAACCTCGGGAGTGGAAGTAAACGTTGAGACCACGGTAGATGGTACCATAGTGTGTAATGAAGTGCTTTTTTTTGAAAACCCAGAAATCTTTTGCTTTCCATCATTAGAACATTGTTTTCATTCTGAATGAAAAGTGGGGTATTTTACCTTACTTAACTGCAACTAAGGTAAAAATCTTAGCTATTTAACTTTTTAACAGCACAAAAAGTTGTTTCTTTTCAACTCTAATATACTTAATAGGCCTGCAGCAAAATAATCAAGAAAAAAATAGGTACATACTATAACTATCAGTACATAATATGGTGATGTCATTAGAGCTGACAGACATGAAAAAAGATGAGACAATGTTATGTAAATATCTTTGACATATTTAGAGGAAATTTAATCTATTCCTCAGAGGAGTGACTCACATGAGTTCAAGTGAGAAGGAATATATATTAAGAAAATAAAGAAGCTGAATGCCTGAATTTAAAAAGTTCCATCTGTAAATTCTTTGAAATGTTCAAGGATAGTTATGTCCCATGCAACACAAAGTTTTCAACAGAGCAAAGAACATCCACGGCCCTCGAAAACTAAGACACGATAAAAGCATTGTTAAATAGAAAGAAAAATTATACAATGTCTTGTAATTGCCCCCAATTCAGAGCCTGAGATGAGAAATGCCAGTTTATGGGGTATTTGATGGGTTAGCCCGAGAGCTGCAAGTGAGGGAATAGGATAAGACATTGTGTAAGGAAAACCAAAATTAAGGATGCCTTATTGATGTTGTCTTATAATAATAAAAACGCCAAACTGCGGCAGACTCCTAGGAAGATTACAAAATCTGGGTTAAAAAGTGTTTTATTTTTAAGGATGAAAGGCCAGTGCTTTTGGCAGCAGTTTTATGAGGGACATTCTTGGTGCCTTAACTCTCCTCTGCCTTTGGGACTGGACCAGTGTGGAGGAGGAGCTCCCACAGCATAGGTGAACCCCTGGGGCAGGGCGGAAGACAACACACAGCTTGTGCACCCTGGCACTCATGGCCCAAGAAGTGGGCGATAGAGACTGCGCATATACTCACTGCAAAATTCCCTCTCGCTCTAGGTCCCTACAATATTTGAAGTAACTGGGTAGCAGCAATACCGTGCTTCTAATTATGCTACACGCTATCCAGAAAGGAGAAGAAGCTTCCATCATTTAGTTCATCTGTCTCAGTGTATAGAATAAAAGATGCAACAGAGACATCTCACAAAATATCCCAGAGCACTGGACTACAGTGGTAGTAAAACCTTGAATCTTTGTAGGTTTTCAAGTGCCAGTTTCTATACTCATAAGACTCAAAGGGCTCGACTCCCCAAGCCGTATTGGAATGGCTCGCAACAACAGTGAGCGAGCATGACAGAACGAAAGCAAGGTGACTGTAGACTAAAATGAAATTGAGAAGGAAAAATGACATCATCTTTGGAAAGAAATTAATGTATGCTGCTAACCCACGTGTGCAAACATGAATGCTTTTCTATAAGTAACATATTTTTATTAAAAATAATATTTGCCAAAACAAAAGAGTAAGAAGAACTAGTTTTACATTTTTGCAAATTTCTAACATCTGGCTTAATAGAAAACATTCTGTCTGCTCCTGCATTTCATCTGTGATGATAAACTGTTTTAGTTGAAGTATACGTGGAAAATCCAGCTTCTCGCAGACATGTCACTGGAAAAGGAGGTAGTATTTTATGACTCTTTTCAGATAATTGTATAATTTTTTGATACTACACCAAAACCACACAAGTGATCATTTCTTGTAGGGTAGCTGCAGAGTGGAACCTGGAGCCATATGAATGAGTTTTTCATCTCTATTACCTTAAAATCGATCGGCTTCTCTTTTACTTTGAAGGAATTATTTATTCATGTATGTTTTTGACATCAGACATTGGTCAGATGGAAAATCTTTATATTCCCACTCAGTCAACATATTTATTCAGCTCCTGATATACACCAAGTATTAGTCCATAGATTGCTTTTAGACTCTGAGAAAGGGAGCAGGACGGGGAGAGAACAACGAATAACAGCAAGGACAGAGGCCAAAAAGCAAACCAGGGTTCACAGCCTGCTCCTGCCTGGAATCAGTGAGCGATGCAAGGAGCTGAGGAGCCGCAGGGCGTCTCACAAAGGCCACAGCGCGGTAGAGGAGTGGCGTGCAAGCCTGCGGGGGACCACAGCTCTGAGTATTCCTGGGTGGGGGCACCTCGGGGCTCTCCCTGGACTTCATCCTAGGAGGCAGGCACTCCTGCCACACCCATTTAAAAAAACTTTTTTTTATTAGTATATGCTTGCAGTACACAGTGATTCCAGTCACTCTAGGGAATTGTTGCACATACATAACACATTCTAGTCTTTTTTCCCCCTTTCCCTCCACTCCCCTTTTATTTCTGCAGCATTGGATTCATTTATTTATCTTATAAAACCTTATAAAGTTAATTATCACATATTCAGATTGAAAACCAGACTACTAGGGCAAAGAACACATAAAACATGTAAGCCAATTGTGCTGAGTCAAGGTACCGTGAAAGTTCAGATATGTTGTCCACACTGAATTATAATTTTTTTTGAAACATTTCCCTGGTGCTGATTGAAATTATTCCCACAACTAAAGTTAAAAGAAGCTGTGTTGAAAGATACCACACCCTGTACAGCAGCTGAAATCGCAGCTTTCAATTAACATTTTATCATTTGCCACACTCCATTCTTTGCGCTCCCCAGGGAACACACAGGTGAATTAAACTGGGGTATGAGAGAAATCACTACCCTACAAGCTGTTGGTTTTTGAAGACCGGATTATTCTTTCTAGATTGTCACTGGACTAAGTACTGCTTCTCATTCACTATCAAGGCCAATGTCTGGCCTTGTTCAACACACTAGGTGTTACTCCATCCCCAAATAAGCTTTCTTGGAAACTGTAACTACAAGGTGATTCTTTGAGATCACCAGGCCCACCTTTATAAGAATTCAGGCTAAAATTTTGGGGGTTCTGTAAGTTGCCATTTTTTACCTGGGGCTCTTGATAATATTCATGCTCTTTGGATGTCGGATTACTTTTAGGGTTACAATCTAATAGCTAGTACATGAAATAATTTGGGATGGCCTTTTTCCCAAGTGCACAGGTCCTTGCCTGACCACACATTTCCTTAGGAAGAGTTTAAAAAGTGGTGTTATAAGGCCTTTTGCCAAAGGAATGAAGTCTGTCTAATCCTTATGATCGTGGTTTGAGATGTCGCTCAGTTCTAAAAGTAGGACAAATAATATCTATTTTCCCTTTTAGAAGCTAACATCAGCCCTCAGCTTTCAGATTTTTAAGGTCACATGTGCCAATATCATATTCAGCAATCCAACTACTATACCTAAGATGATCATGGCCTTTCAACCATCACCACAGCTCTCTCTGGGACAAGGTACATGGGTGTCACAATGCAGGACAGGCCATTAGGAGAAATGCATTGGTAAGTCCATATAAAAACTCTGCAAAATGATGTAAAAAACACACTTTTCTCATCGAGGTGCATAAGAACTACATATCGAATTTTGATTCCCTTAATCATAGGATGAGTATATTCTCAAAAAGAGTCAATTATTCTAATATTCTGACATGCTTTCTGTACAAAGAAGTGTCCTCCCATTCTTAAGAAGATAACAATCCAACAACAACAACAAAATCTTTCAGGCAAAAAGATACAAGTACTGGCAGTTGGAAATAGCCTGGAATTCATCAAAATGATAGATGGGGCAGTAGCATCTACTATGTAGCACCCCATATCCTGTTCAGGCTCAGTTGCCTTTCTGAGACATGGAAACATCCTTTGAGCTGTACAGCTGGAGAAACATCTGTGTAGATTCCAAAGTATAAGGACCCAAGATCCTCCCCTTTGTACACCTAAGGAAATGCTTAGAAGAAGAACAAGGGAAGTTGTATTAGATCTGGTTACACATAGGATGTTATCTTGTTCTCCTCACAGTATCTCAGAGGTACCAACTGAAGCAAACAGAAGCCAGGGATTAATACTGCACATAAGTAATAATAATCTACTCTGTCCCATTCAGGCATTCAGGACAGTAGTGATAAATGTAGATATTAAAAATTTAACAAATTCCCTTTTGCTGCATGTTTGTCGAGAGGCAGGTAAAATGACAAAGAAGCAACCATAATCCCAAGGGTCATGATTAGCCTACCATTAAACAGTGTACTGATAGAAACTACCTATGACCACATTACATGGATTTATTCACTTGCTTTTTCTTCCAGCAGAGTATAAAATTTTTCACACAGAAACACAAGTTCCCAAATGCGTTATGGGCATTGTGATCAGATAAGTCTTATTTCTACCCAGGAGTTCCCAGACCACTGAATTCCACCATAACCAAGTTAATTCAAAGTGTATATTTTCTAGATACAAATATCCTTAATAAGACACTGGCAAATAGAATGCATCAAATCGTCAAGAAGATTATACACCATGATCAAGTGGCAGTTGGAAATAGCCTGGAATAGCCCAGGGATGAAAGGATGGTTCAACATATGTAAAGCCACCTTATCTTTGACAAAGGTGCCAAACACATTCATTGGAAGAATGATAGCCTCTTAAACAAATATGCTGGAAAAACTGGCTCTACTCATACTGAAAATTAAAACTGGACCCGTATTTTTCACCATGCACTAAACTAAAATCAGAATGGATCAAAGATGTTAATATTAAAACAGAAACATTAAATCTGCTGGAAGATAGATTAGGTAAAACTCTTGAAGACATTGGTTTATGCAAAGACTATGAACAAATTCCAGATTGCACAGGAACTATCAAAAATAATCAACAACTGGAATCTAGCCTATTGAAAAGCTTCTCATACTTTGAGAAGCTGAATTTTCTCTGAGCTCATCGAAAAGAAAGATTTGTGCAGGTACTGTTCAGATGACTGAATGCAGATGTCTTGTGCTCTGGGTGAATGATTTGTGGATGACAATGTGCAATGTACGTACCATTAAAAAAACCTTATATTTTCTTTGAAATGTAACAGCCAATTTCATGATGTGTCATGCCTCATCTTGTGCTTTAACTGAGCACTCATTTGGTCATTACACAATACTTTTTTGATTTAGTTCCTTGGGTATGAATTTTAAGCACGATTTTCCCTCCAGCCCCAGGAGTATTTGTAAAATTCTCATGGTATATTTCTGTAATTCACAGTGCACCTAAGTTGGTAGTGTTAGCTGGAATATTCTTGTCCTCATTTTATTTTTATTGTATCAATGATATTGAAAAGAAAATAATCCAATGTACATTCATTTCAATTACTAATGCTGTTCTATCTCTAATACAGTCATAAGCCAATGTTTCTGCCTTCACCTATATCGCCCACCAACTCAGCACAACTGTGACGGTAGGCAGTGTGAGGGGCTATTGCTACTACACAGACCTCTGGCAAAGGGGATCTGGTTGTCACCTTGCCTCAAACACGTTAATCTTCAAACCCCATCCTAAGGATATGTGTTCCACAATACTAAATGCAGATCCTAAGAAAAAAATTCATGCATTCATCCATAAATCAAAGGATGGGCCACTGCTCCAGAGAAGCAGCAGAAGCTAGTAAGTACCACATTTTCAAAACAGCTCATACTATGAGAAGCTGAATTTTAATCTATCGGGAATACTGCACATAAAAATATATGCTTCAGATTTATTCCATCTAAGATACAAGCTAATACCGCCAGCAAATTGATGTTAGTTATGACAGTACCTGGCATAGATGTCTCATTTTTGATCCTGGAAAGAAATCGTTCAACATTTCCCAATACTGTATCACTATAAAATTTTTATAAATATAATTTATCAAAGTAGCACATTTTTTACTATTTCTAGATGGCAGTTTTCTTTTTAAACAAAATAGATGTCAATTTTACTAAATATTTTTAGGGAAAATTCTAATTTATCAAACAATAGAACATCTTATCTCATATAAAGTGTAGAGAAGAGAAAGAAATGAAAACTCACAGCTTATTTTATGAGGCAAATATAATTTTGATAAGCATATACAAGAGGAAAATTGTTTAAATAAGAATTACTAAACAATCATGCTTCTAAACGCAGATAAAAAATTCCTACTCAAATACAGCAGTCTATATAAAACTCATTATAGTCAAATAGCATTATCCTAACAATAATAGTTTAAAATAATGTATGAGAGCCTTCATACTCCAGGTAACTCTATTACATACATTTCCTCCTTTGCAGTAAATACGTATTTGTGTATACTATATACACATTTTTATTAGTACACGTTTGCAGTATATATGATTACATTCTTCTTACGTAGTTGGTACATGTATGTAACACATTCTGTTTTTACATTTTTGAAACACTGTATATATTTTACACAATCCATATTTATTCCAGACATTACTCTACATACTATTCAAATATATTAATTCAGTTACTTTTCGAAAATATGTATGATCATCGTCAATTTATCTGTGAGGAGTACGGATCACAGCGAACTTACTCGAGGTAGCTAATAAATTAAACACAATTTTAAATCTCAGAAATTTGATTCTAAGAATCTTTGATTGTCACTATGCTATACGATCGTATCAGAACGGGTCAATGTTAGAAAAACTTGCTTCACTTTACCACAATAGCAGCCCAAGGAAAAGATTCGTGTAATTATCTCAAAATGTGGCAAAATCACTTATGAAAATATTCATTGCAAAACAGTCACAGAAAATGAGTTCTCTCATTTTGATAGACCAGTCTCAAACTCTGGTCTATCAAAACCCATATCAAACAGCACACCTTACAGTGAATAGGGAAAGGAAAAAAGCCCCTCTCATTTGTGCTGCGTCCTACTTTGTATTTTCAGAAGTCAGGCAGGGGCGACCTGATTGGCTTCTCCTCCGCCAAACACCGCGCGCCCCAGTGGGCCAGTCTGCATGGTGGCAGGGGGCCCAGCTCTTGGGGGACCTCAGCGCGCTGCTTCTTGCTCTTCGCTCTTTTCCCTGGCTCTTCCTAGGAGCAGCACGGAGGGTTTTCTGGACCCTGCCTTTCAACCACTGTGACATTTCTGCTCTGGAGCAGGCTGATCTTGGACTAAAATCTCTGAGAAAGTGAACCAAGGAACCATCTCTTCCTTTATGTTGCAGGTTACTTTGTCCAACGCCAGGAAAGTTGACTAATACAAACTCCTACCCAATTTAGTAAGATTAAAAAGAGATGAGTATGGTGAATTGCAAGGAAAATACATTTATGATTTGATAGGAAAGTTCTAATTGAGTTATGGGCAGATTATGAAACGTTATAAAAATGTTCATAAACTTATCAAAGTGACTTAGCCTCAGTTGCTGTAACAACTTGCCATAAAGTAGCTTATAAACAATAGAAGTTTACTTCTTAGAGTGCTCAAAGCCAGAAGTCAAGGATGACCACCAACAGATTTGGGATCCCTTAAGGCCACACTTTCTGATTCTTGGAAGGCGTCTGCACACCTTGTCCTCACAAGATGGAAGAGGTGAATAAGCTTACTGGACCCATTTGTCAGGGCACAAACACACTAAGAACCTTCTGCGCTCATAATCTAATCATCGCCCATGAGCTTCATCTACTAACACACTCACCTTAGAGGGAATGCTTTCAACACATAAATTTTAGGGGTCCACAAATATTTAGGCCATAGCTCTAGGTATATATAAGCAATTAATAATACTATTTTAACCAACAACAGTAAAAATTTAGCATATGAATAAATATGAAGGTAGAAATAATTTATATTCATATTATCATGAAAAGAGGCTTTTGGAATAAATCTGACAATAAAAATTTAGAACCATTTTAAAGAGATCCAAAAAATGATAACAAACTGAATAAATGCTTTATACAAGAAGATTAAAAATTAATACAGAACTTTCAAATATAATGGGATTAAACAGAATCACTGGATATCCTTCATAATTTTAAAATGTGATTAAAATAGTAAAATTTTATAACTGGCAGCAAATATTGAAATGCTATGCCTCTATCTTTGTCTAAGAAATGAGCTAAAATACAATTTTCACATTAGAAATATAGCTAAAAATGTTAAATTTTCACAATATTCAATATTAAATACTATTATGATTATCAAGATAAAAATAAATTTAATAACACCAGAAAGCTTAGAAAAGTTTAAGAAGAAATTTTGCATCAGTTATCTAAAGAATAGACTGAGATTCCTGAGAATATTCACAAATCAGCAGAGTATTAGATTATTTCTCAACCTACAAGGTATACATTACTGCATACAAAAGAGCTGAATCTGCAACTGAATTCCCTGTTCTACAAACTGAGATCTGATATTACCCAAGGATGGAACTAAGAGAGTTCTAGAAACTTTTATGTAATTTATACATTTTGAAAGGAAACATTAAATGGTCTTTTTACTTTGTATCCACTTCTGTGTTGGTCAGCTAACAGACACTGGTTTCTCTGACCCTATGAGATGATCTTTTTAATAGCATTCTTGTTATGTTGGGAAAAAAATAGTCTACTGCCCAGGAATGCATTTTTGACATTTTAATTTGCTTCACCCAACCCAAATTTTGCTGTACTTTTCAAGCTTTCGCACATGCATAACCTGAACTCCAGACGATGACTACAAAACTCATGTCCTGAACTAATGGGAACTGATATCAGTATAGGATGGGATTTTCAGTTATGTGAAGATGATCCACATTGTTCTGTCATCATGATAAAAGGTGTAAAGCCAGCAGACAAAAGGAACATGCTGGGATGTATGATGATAAACTGGTATCATCATAGTTTGCTGATGCTGAGTTCTGTAACCATGTATGTTCCTGGCTGTGAGCTGAAAAGACCCATAATGATTAATAAGTCCCGTTTGAGTCAGGTTTTCAAGTTCTCCAAGCAGAGGTTGTTTTAACTGAGTGTGTGGTATGACTAAATACCTGCGTAAAGATGAAAATGTTTACCTTCATAAGTAAAGTGAAAAAAAAAAGAATTTGATTGCATTTTTAAGAATTATTCATTAAATTACTTTAAGGTGGTGTTTATTAAATTATTTTCAAAATAAATATTGAAGTGGGGTCAACTTTCACCTGTTCTACAAATTGGGGTCTGATGTTTTACTCAATACAAACATAATTATATTAAATTGAGCCACATGCTATTCTCTTTTTGAAATAAAAAAGAATGAAATGCTAATAATTTAAATGAAACAAAAACATTTCTATTCCCAAGGATATGAATATAATGCTGCAATATTGCATCGTATTATAGTTTTCTACTTTTACATTTGTTGTCTCATGCAACCAATATGATAGAAACTAGGCAAATAAAAATGAATACTTTTCCTTTAATGAGTTGACAACCAATACCTGATAGGTATGAAATAAAGAATGAAATTCACACAGAAGGCAAGTGACTGGATAAACACTAAAAGTGAAAAGGAGGATCATGGGAAAGGATTGCAGTAGCCATTCATTACCTCAAAATGACTGTTTTGTAAATAACTACACTTACCATAATATCTTTGGTTTATTATTCCCTGCTTCGTAATTAAGATCACATATATTCAAGAAAATACATTTTTGTATCTTCCTTGATAAGCCATGTAGGATTTTTTGTCTTAACTTTGTGCAAGAAAAAAAAAAAACGTGATGGGAAAGACATACACAGCAGTACATCTCGGTTATGAGGCATTGTAACAGTTTATTTTTATAGAGAACACATACCCTGTTTTTTCCACATAAAACTAAAGCAGATAATGTTCAGGTGCAGACACGTTTATAAGCAAGAGCATCTGGAAGTTCTGTAATTTGGTAGTTACATAAAGAAAATGTACAATCCAAACTGTTGAGTATTGGTTTACACATAAGAATTGAGCTACAACATTTGCTCACCATAGAGAATTCATTATTGTTTTATTGAGGAAAATGGCAATAAAACTGTGAAGAAATGTTCTGAACAAGTTCCAGGTCTAGAAAAATTTTAACGTACAATTCACACTAAAGAGTATGCTTCTTCTTTTGTTTTCATAATACGTGACATATATTTAATTTCAGAATGAAAGAAATATAAGAGCTTCCTAAAAGATTCACAGTTTTAGTACATTCACCTTTGCATTTAGTAAGCAAGGACTGTGTGGCATATTTTGCTTGAATTTCTCTATCTTTGGATATTTACTTACTTAAGAAACTGTGTATTAAGATTATGGAGGTGAACATCAGAGCCGTAGACTGAAAATACATGTGGAGAAGAAGAACGCCAGGAATGGAGTGTTAAAATCTCTGGACAGCTGATTCTTCATAGAAGAAAAGAATACTGGAAAGAAAGTCAAAATCAACCTTCTTCATTGTGACAGTTAACCAAATACCGGGTTACTATCCGGTTAGAAAGAATGGTTTTCAGTAAGAACAGTGAGGTAGGAGCTGTTAGGAAAGCCTCCCTGTGCTTTTTATCTTTAATTGCAGAGTGGTCTTGGAAAACAATAGCCTGGCTGATAGCAGATACAAAACCAAGCCCTACTGCAGGCACTGGAAGGAAATCAACTGGTGTGGAACTCTCTATAAAGTTCAATCTCTTACCATTTGAATTATTTCCCCAAAAATTCAATTTTTAGGATATTTACTTCATTTGATTCAGGTCTTGACCTGAGAAGTCCATATCCAGTTACATCCTAGTAATGCTTGCAAAGACCAATCAAAAAGAAACTTGAAAACAGCAAGACATGTCATGCTTACAAGAATGTGTTTGAATAATCAGTGGTAATTATTTCACGATCTTGCCACCCTCCTTAGTAATGATGACTAGGACTAAGAACAGGCTAGCCAAAAGCAGAAAGGAAAAGATCGAACACATTCTTGAAAGTTAAGAAGATATTGCCCAGGTGCAGGTTTGTTTATGTCAAAGAAAGACTAAGAAGAGTTCTCTGCTCTAACCTTGAAGTTCTGGCTAAGGTAAAGGGAAAAGCTAAGGGAGTCTATAAACTACTTGTAAACTAGTTGTCAGAGCACCAAAAGCAAATTCCGAACAGACACAGAGCCCTTCTACTCAGAATAATAAAGCAGAAAAGCTCCTTTTACTCTATTTTTATTTTTCCACCTTTCCCCATGTAATATGGCCTCTTCACTTGTTCTGTGGATGCCCGCAATTCACTTCCGGGTTCTTCATCCATGCCGACATCTTGGGCCTATGTTTCCATTTCCCCTTGAATCCACCTGTTCCCCAAAGTCAGGGGACCTGCCTTACGCATCAAAAACCTACCCTATAAAAATCCCAGACCGCCAGAGGGTGGGGCGTGGTTTGTTTGTTGTTGGGAGCAAGCAGGCCAGGACCACCAGTATGAAATAAAGCTGTTCACTGCCTCCAAATCCTGGGTGTCTTTTCGGTATTTCTGCTTGCATATGAAAATGAGTTCAAGGCAGTCAACCAACCATTAACTTACGCTGAAGTTAAAAAAGCAGGTACTGCATTGTCGACACAAGACGAGAAATATAGATCTTGTAGAAAAATATTACAAAACAGAAATTAGCAATGATAGAAACTAAACTACAAAACTCAGGAATAGTTTTAATTCTTGAAGAATGGAATCTAATTTCTAGAGCGGCCACATTATTTGGAAGTAAAGGGAAGAAAATAGAATGCTATGAAAAGTGCTAAAGCTGCTTTACTATTCTTAAAGAATAATTTAAAAGAAAAATAACGACACAAAAAGGACATCTTATATTAATAAAACGTAAATTCCTTAAGTAGAGATCACAATGATAATTGTATGTGTACCTAAAACATTGCCCTAAAATACAAGGAAAAACATAAGTGAAGAAAAGATAACAGTTCAAAAACAGTCTCCACAGACTTCAAATTCCATTTTAAATAATGGATAGGAAAAATAGGCAGAAGAACCTAGAAACAGATACATTATTTTAAAAACATTTATTTAAAGCAAAATTAGCATCAAACCTTCAGAAACTGTTCTGAAATACAAAGTTTGAAATACATACCCTAAATCATCTAATGAGAGCAATGTTATCTTTCTAGCCAAACCAGATAGATCACACACGTGCACACACACACACACACACTCAGAATATTATCTGTTATGAATCCAGACACAAAGTTCCTCAATTAAACCAGCAACCTGAATTCAGCAATATAAAAAAGGGGTTATATATATCATGAACAGGTTGCATGTATCTCAGTAAGGCAAGGTTGGCTCAAAATACAAAAATCACTTGCATTTTTATGCTCTAGCATAAACTATCTGAAAATAAAAATGATGAAACAATTTCACTTATAATAGTAAAATAAATTTAATAAAAGATGTACAAGACATGAATTTAAAACTACATAATATAGTCAAAGGAAAGTAAGGAAATGCAGAATAAATATGATTACATCATACATTTATTCAATTTATTTTCATATTCTGGCAGTATTCCTCAAACTAATAAACAAATCTAAAATAATCCCTGTCGAAATGCCAGATACCTTTTTTACAGAAATTTAACTGATTTTAGAAGTCAGATTAAAATTTGTATGATAAAATGATTTTAGAAGATCAAAGTTGAAGTCCCCATACTTTCAGAGTTGAAGCTTTACTACAAACCTATGTGAATTAATATATATGGTATTAGCAAAATGACAAATAGGTCAGGGAAACAGAATTGAGAGTCCAGACATAAACTGTTTAATTTATTGACCACTGATTTTTTACAAGATTATAAAAATGATTTAATAGATAACTAACAGCAATTTCAACCAAAGGCCATTTCTACCCAAATATTAAAAATCAATTTAAAATGGATTACAAACTTAAATAGAAGAATCAAAAAGATAAAATCTCTTAGCCAAAACTTACCAGAGTAAATGTTTGTGAACTTAAGTTTGTAGTGGTTTCTTGAATCTTACACCAAAAGCGTGTGATAACCTTAAAACATAAACTTCATTAAAGTGAAAAATACCCATGATCCAATGGACATTATCAAGAAAATTAAAAGGTTAACTGACAGTATTAGAGAAAATGTTTGCAACCATATGTATGAGAAGGGTACTGTATGCAGAATATTTAAGGAACTCGGAACTCAAATGTAAAAAGACAACACAATTAAAATGAGAAAAAGATTTACATAGACATTTCTCTAAAGAAAATATACAGATAGCTAATAAGTACATGTAAAAATGCTCAGTATCTTTAGTCACTAGCGAAATGCCAAGCAAAAGCACAGATAACATGTCACACATAAGAATGGCTAAAATGACAACAAGAGTTGTCAAGGATGTGGAAGAACTGGAACACTCAAAAATTGCTGATGGAGATGTGAAAATGTGAAACCACATTTGAAAACAATTTGCAAGTTTCTCCACAGTTAAATACAGAAAACCATCTGACTCAGCAATTCCATTCCTGGGTAAAATCCAAAACAGTTGAAAAAAATGGTGTAAGAAAAATTAGTACACAAATATCATTGTTCTTAATGGCAAAATCATTAGAGACTGCCAGATATCCACCAACTGATGAATGAGTTAATGGTGTAAATATACAATGCAACATTATTTGACTAATGAATAGATGATCTGATGTAGATAAGGAAATACATGAACCTTAAAAATACTATGTTAAGTGAAAGAAACACATCACAGAAGACCACATATTGCACTATTGTCCAATCTCATGTGTACGAATGTCCCAAATGAGAAAAGTCATATAAACAGGAAGTAAATTGGTTGTCATCAGGGACCAGGTAACGGAGTAAGTGGAGAATGGCTGCTAATGGAAAAATTCATGTTGTGGTTCATCAGATATTCTGAGCTTAATGACACTGATTGTATACTGATTATACAACTTCGAGTATTTTAAAATATTCATACTTTTTAAGATAGTGAAGTTTATGTTATATAAGTTGCATCCTAATGAGTCCGTTATTAAAGAGAAAAAATTTGTGAACAAGAAATACACAAAGGTATTTTTATGTTTGAAAAAAATAAAATTTGTGGAAGAGTATACAGTCAGAATGTTTGTGTTCCTTGGAATGTAAGAATTTGACCCTGGATTTCATGGTAGGGATACAGAAAACTGTGTATAAATGTGCCTTATATAATATATGAGGGTGCAATAGAGGAAATAAAAGGGTTTTATTTTCTCAGCAAAAATAATAAAATGGTTCCCAAATTTGTTCCTACACTTACAGTGACACCTAGAGGGACATTAACTTCCCTCTGCTTTCTGGTGACAGTTATGGATGATCAAAGTGGCAACCACAAATAAATTGAAAGGGCACACAAGGCTATGTCATGACTATTGTGGATTCCTTCCACTATAAAAAAAAACACTAAAATTTTCATATCATGGATGCATTTGCCTCAACATAAATATTTTACTATTACATATTGAAACGTTTTTATCAACTTAAAGGTATATTTTTTTCTCTGATTTCGTTAAAAATTAAAAATTTCCATGGTCCCTGAAAGTGGGGGTAGGCTTAGACACTGAATTTAGAGGATAACTTGACCCTGAAGACTTGTGATCCAAGAACAGAGACTGAATATATCAATCACAGGTCGAGTAGGAAATGGGAGGAGGAGGTAAGAGCAAGACAGAGTCATCAGAGGCATCTTCCACAGCCCGTCTTGTCAATAAGTATTTTTGTTCAAAACTAATATCCCGTCTCCTTTAACATCTTCTTTAGAAAATCCTTTCTAAAATACTTGACTACTACTTTACATTTTGTATTGTATTTAATAACGGGACAATAGGCAATGCTGTATATTTACATTACAAGACAAAATGATCCCTTGTGTTATTTTTTGTCAACATTGCTAATGTGTTAGTCCTTGAAAACTGCATAGAAAGTATTTTTTTTTTCTATCTAGCGACATGAACCAGTGCAATAGCAGCTCTCTGGAATAATGCTGATGGGGAAGATTAGATAAGCCCTACCTGGCAGGCTCCTCATGTGATATTAAGAGCGATGCACACTTTTCACTGTGGTCAGAATCTGACCCAAAGTATAATGGAATCTGTGAAATACTGAAGTGCTTTATAATAGACTTTTACTGTAATTGTTTTGTCAGGTTATCAGTTTTGTGGCTCAGTCCTCAGTAGAAAAAATGCTCATCCTGCTGCTTGCAGATACTGTGAATTTTGGAAGACCTAGTATATGTCAGCAAAGGTGGAAATGACCCAGAGAGGTTGGAAAACTAGACAGAGCAAAAGGATTCTTCTGATTCTAGGCCAGTACAGTCAGAATACAAAATAATCAGGTGAATGATGCTGATGGGGTGGGGGCAGGTTTTAAATGGAAATGCGGGAGCTCCATAACATGTTCACCCTGTATTGGAATTTGGCGACTGAAGAGAAAAGAACTAAAGAGAATGCCTTTGTTAAATTTTCCACCAGTTGCTATAAAATCATGAGAAATCTTTGAGAGTAAGGGAGGTAATTCTCAGGAAGTATTTTTAGATCTAGAAAGAGAATAAGGTTAAGTTTCCTTGGAGACATAGCTCTTGTAGGCCAAATGTAACTTGATCTGAAATAACTTGAATATTAAGAGAATTTCACTAAATGCTGTCTGTTTCTTTTTCCTAAATCAA
The DNA here is from genome assembly GCA_004365215.1 of Cuniculus paca. Taxonomy (NCBI): domain Eukaryota; kingdom Metazoa; phylum Chordata; class Mammalia; order Rodentia; family Cuniculidae; genus Cuniculus; species Cuniculus paca. The sequence goes on from RJWT010001720.1 coordinate 41,427, forward strand.
CCAAAAATATTAGAGGTTCACAAATTTTAGAAGAAAAGTTAAATTTGAAAATGATGGGCTCTGGCTCCACAGTTTAGACACATATATCCACTAAAACATGCATTTTATGAATTTAATCATATTATGAACATAATTTATGTTGAAAATAATATAATTGGTTAAAATATCATTTAATGTACCTTGAAAATAAAAAAGAGTATTTTTAAAACTTTTGTAGCCATTACCACCTAGAATCATTAAAATAACTGTAGGAGAAATCTTTCTATTCTTTTTTACTACATTGTAGAAACATGGAAAGGATCAAAATGTTTTTGTTTTTTTTTTTTTTTTTTTTTTTGCGGCACCGGGGATTGAACTCACGACCTTGCGCTTGCCGGGCAGGCGCTTAGACCGCTGAGCTAGATCCCCAGCCCTGTTTTTGAGACAGGGTCTCACTATGCCATTCAGGCTGGCCTTGAGCTCACTTTGTAGCCCAAGCTGGTCTTGAACTCACAACGATCCGCCTGTCTCAGCCTCCCGAGTGCTGGGATTACAGGCGTGAGCCACCACGCCCGGCCGGATCAAAATGTTTAAAAGTAAATTAGAAAATTTTTTCTAAAACTTATAATTTTGCATGTCAGTTCAAAACCTTTTTCTTTCATATTTTGGATTTATAAGTCCTCTACAACTATCTAAAACATGGGAAAGTATGTCAATTTTGATAAATACTATTAAGTTTGCAAGTATATATTTGTGTATATATATATATATATATATATATATAGATGAATATGTAATTATACTTGTTTCCATATTTAGGTTTCCACTCAGAACCTGTAAAAATGTCATTTTTATAGGAGAATGTTTCTCAAAATTTGGTATGATTAAAGATGATTTGCATACTTAATAGTATTGCTTGTTGAACTCCTAGTTAGAGATTCTTTGGTTAATGTGGTAGCATAATAGAAATGTTCATTCTGTCAGCTTGGTTTGTTAACCCATGAGAAGGAGAGAAGAATTAGAATGCATTTTTATGGCTCTAATAGCAATGGGAAGACATTTTGATTCTATCTAACAGTAACATTCCGTCTTTAGATATTCTCCTATGAATTTGTTAATTAGGTACTGCAGTGCTAGTTTCATGTAATTTTTGAAACTTAAAAAATTTCCTTCTATTTTCAGGAGTGTTCTCTGTTGTATGCATCTCCCATTCTTCCAAGGGTATTGAAAGCATCTCATTAAATTACTTCCTGCTTGAAATATTTTCCAGATACGATGCTGACATATATAGCTTATAAATCAAATTAATTGTAGCTCCCTGCCTGAATCCTGGTGACTCTGAACATTTACCTGCATGCGTTCAAGACTGCATGCGTTCAAGTCCTCTGCCCTTGCTAATGGGTTTCCTACAAAAATTAATATGCTGTATTCTAAGATCATCTACACCTTTTGTTACTGAGAACTTTTTGCCATACACAGAAGCTATTCTCACTGTATCAGAAGATACACTCTAATCCAGGCCAAGGGTGATTTAGATAGATAAGACATATTTCCTTAGTAAATTAGAACTGATTATGGAGTAAATTGTGGCCTGGATTATTGTTAATCCCATCATACTACAGATAAACAGGGTTTTATATACATCATATACATATACATATACATATACATATACATATACATATACAGTAGTTTATAAACCAGTAGTTCTCCAATATTACTACTGGGAAAAAGAATTACTCAAAATTTGTACTAGACATAAAGATTCTATATCCACCTGCTTAAGAGTGTTAGGTTGAATTCAAAATTGTGCTTATTTATAGACTTCATAGATAAATCTGATGGATATCTTACTAGAAAGATACTTTCAGAAAAGTTATTTCAAACTATCAATGGAATAAAATTTTTATTTTAAAAATATTCTCAACTAAATTAAGACTTTAGTGAAAATTATGCTTTTATAAATAACATGTCCTATGCACTACAGAAAATTCAGATTTAACCTAGTGAGCTGAAAGATGGAATATTGTAGATATTCAAACTTCATGATGTAGACAAATTATCTTAAAGAATATAAAGTTCACTTTGAATTAGTTAGCAGGTGGTCTCTCATGATGGTAATGGCTTCTAGTGAGTGCAGGACTTATATTCAAATTCCTTTACAATGTGATGTCACTTCTCTTCTCACGCACAGGTGGTGTCCATTGCTCTACCATTCTCAATGTGGGCTTGTTCTGTCATTTTCTTCAATTAATAGAATGTGCCCATGTCACAGATGAAGAAGAAAAGGAAGTTAAGTAATATGCCTGAAATTACATGGCTAGTAAGAGGCAGAGCCAGCATTTAAACCCATTTGAACTAATTCCCAAGTTCTTGTACTTGTAGCTATACCGTATTGAGCTTAATACATCAAAATTTTGAGAAAGTACACAAAAATAGATAATAAAACTTTCTAGTAAGAAAGATTTAGCTAGGAGCTAAAGATGGCAGAACAGTAAGCAGCAGAATACAGTCTCTCTGAGAGAAACAGTTCAGATACTGGAATATAACATCATGGAGAGGACAAGAAGGAAGGAAGTAGGTCCCCTGGACCCAGAAGAATCTAAAACATGAATTGCAGCCCACAAAGAGAATAAAAAGAATTTAAACGAAGAAGAAGGTGGTGGCTGGCAGCTCCGCAGCCTGGAGCCGGATTCACCCTGCCAGAAGAGCCCGGAGATGAGCGGTCGTGGTTGCGGTCATGGTCGCAACTGCGGTTGACCCCAGAGATCTCTGCAGAGAGGCGCAGGGGTGAAGGAGGGTGGTGAATGTGGAGATCTGTGCTGGCTGCTGGTGAATGCTTGGAATTCCAACCCCCCACCCCATGGGAGAGAGTGATCATTGGCCGGGCTCCATCTTGGAGCTGGGCAGGTTACGCCTGGGGCCAAGACAGCTAACCACTTCTGGCAACAGTACCAGGTGGTGGGTGAACCCACGGAAGTTGCTTGGAACAAAGCCAGAAAAACCAGTCATTTGGGAGCTCCAGGTTGTGGGCAGACCCACGGAAGCTAATTGGTCGGAGATCGGTTCCCGTGAGCGTTTCAGACAATATCGTGTAGGTTCCTAAACAGCTTAGATTCACAGGGCCTAACCAGGCCTGCTCCTGTGCAAACCCCGGGTGGCTTCATGCCCAGCTCAGTGCAGAGACACAGACACCCAACATCAGGTATACGTAGCCAGCACTGGCCAGAAAAGACAAACAGCCTAGCTTCGGAGAAGTCGTGGCCAGTGCTGGGGTGCCTGGGACCACACTACTCAGGGGTAGAAGAAATCAAGAATATGCCAAGATGAAGAGGAAGAGGGCAATCTCTGGCATTCAACCCAAGCAGTGCAATTCGACAAAGGAAAACATGGAGATCGAGAATTGCACACCTGAAATGTCTGAAGTGCTCTCAATTGAAGTCAAGAAACAACTTCAGGAAGCTATAAGAGAAATTAGAACAGAAATTCTTTCCCAGGTAAAACAAGAAATGAAAACCATAATAAAAGAAATACTAAGCATCTCTAAAGAAGACACAGATAAAAAAATAGAGGAACACAGGAAAATGAGGGAAACCATGAATGAACAGCATAAGAGAGATTTAGAATGTATGAAACAGATTCAAAGAGATATTCAGAAAATTAAAAATTCATTCGAAAGCTGGCAAGTTGACATGAAACAAACTAAAGACAGACTTTCAAAGCTTGAAGACAGGATTGCAGCCTATGATCATGAAAGGAAAGAGCTCTTAAAAATAACAAGATCTCAGGAAGTAACAATTCAACAGCTGGTGGACAACTCAAGGATGCGTAATTTAAGAATTAAAAATGTGAGTGAAGAAGCAGGTGTCAAGACAAATGACATCAGGACCTTATTTACAGATACAATTCACAAAAACTTCCCAAGCATAAGAAAAGAATATGACATTCAAATAAGTGAGGCATATAGAACTCCAGCTAGCTATCACCAAATCTACACCCAGACATATAATAATCAAGATCCCAGAAATTCAACTCAAGAACAGAATATTAAAAGCTGTTAGAGAAAAGAAACAGATCACCTATAAAGGAAAACTCATCAGAATCACAGCAGACTTCTCAACGCAAACCATCAAGTCAAGAAGAGGCTGGAGTGAAGTAATGCAAGTCCTGAAAGAAAACAACTTCCAACCCAGACTGATGTACCCTGCAAAACTTTCCTTCAAAATTAATGGAGAAATAAGATACTTCCATGACAAAGAACAACTCAAGGAATTCATGACCACCAAACCAACCCTACAAAGATTACTAAAGGACATTTTAG